>CM076572.1:1162187434-1162412580 GCA_034641835.2 Pinus albicaulis | reverse complement strand
CAAAAAGGAACCACCACAAGCTGATAGTGTGCATTCCTTGTACAAAATGTAGTCTTGTAGATGCCTTCTTATTTTTTTGCACCCTAATGATAACCTGGTCTCGGATCTATCTTTGAAAACACTACATTTTCCCTATTAGAATTATGACTAATTTGTTTTCATTGATGGAAACCCTACTTGATAAAGATTTCAACATGATGGTAGAAGGATGAGTATACAAGCTAGTACAAATGTGACAGGAAGATTGGACAAATGAATATAAGTTTGGAGATAGAGGGAATGATGAAGCTAAAGTTTAGGAAAATATACATAGGTCCTATGAACAAAGGTCATGTACATACACGAGTTATGAAGAAAAAGTTGTATACAATTTTCACACCATGTTATTCTCAATACTAGGGGTCTTTACCATGGTATTAGCCCATAGTAGATGAGGTGTGACAATAGATATGTTGATCACATCAATCATGCTTATAACATTACTAAGGGATTGTGCCTAAGATATTAGCTAAGGCCTAAGCTATATAAGTATATGAAGATCAAGTGTTAAAGTGTGGATGTGATGTATTACTTATGAATGACTTGATCTGAAATATATGTGATGCAGGGGAGCATGGAGATGTGGTAAGATCTCATAGATCTAAAATGACTAAATATTGAATAATTTGTTTATGGTTTTGATAGATCTATGATGATGGTATTATGATATGTACGTAAAGTAGTGTATGCTGATATTTGGGTTTTGCCGGATATTATGTTATGCGATGAAGGAATTATTCGAGTGATTATAGATCTATACATGGGTTTATCCACTAAGAGGTCGCATACATAAGCGGATTTGCCTCAGATAGTCGCGTATATATTCACCCGGTATGGGAAAGATATGTACTGAATGTGTCAAGTATAAAAAGTGTATACATATTGAAAAGTGATTTATAAGAGTCACATACATCTCTAGAGTTTTGCAATATGAAATGCTAATTATGTATGATTAGTTCTCATTATGTTTGATGTTGTTTATCGATGAAATCTTTCTTATGATAATTTGTGTTTGACAATAGCGGGTTGGGTTGAACTTATTGTAGGAATGAAATGTTAGAATAATTGATGATGCTACCGTGTGATAATCTATATATTGGTTCAAAGATATAGGTGATGGGTTCGGTATGTGTTTTCAATGATTGTTTTGATGAGAGACAGATAATGCAAAATTTTGTTATTAGTGTGTTGAGATATGTACGTAAGTAATTCTTCATGGAAAACATGTATATACTATGGTGATAATTTGAATAATGAATATATGAACAATATATGTGGTTTCGTATTTTGATGAATGGATTTACAATGATATGATTAGAGTCTAGCTTCATTTGGTCTGTTTGAGAATGATTTGATTGATTTGGGTCTAAGTTGGTTTAGTGATTAATGATTGTGAGAGATTGAGTTTCAGTAATTATTATTTGATATTGGGCTTAAGTGATGGTAGTAGGTCGGTCTGAAAATATGATGAAAAGTGGCCTACGGAGCTTTTGATTTTTTGAGTCGGGTGGATCTAGTATGAAATATTATGCTGAAAGCATGGTCCATGATAGGTGTTGAGGGTTGGAGCCTTTGAGTGAAGGATTTTTGAAGCTTCCTTCTAGTGGTAGTGGTAAATGCGATTAGGGGTTGGATCTCCCTTACGGTGGGTCTTGTCAAATGAGATCAGAGGGTTGGATCTCCCTTCCGGTGGGTGATAGAATGAGATATGGTTGTAGCGATACGTAGAGTGGGTGCTACTACGTATTGGTATGAGTCTACTATAGTACAATAGTGTAAGAATCTTTCTTTATGATCAAAAGAAGAGGACACACACGATGACAACGATGTTTTTTCTCCCGCATTAGATTTCCACCTAAAAATCACAGTGTCCTCATGTGTTTTCATGTTGCTTATGTGTGATGGTTTATTCTGCTCTTAATACTCATAGATTTAATGTTTAATTAATGTCTAATTAGTAATGATGCACTTACTCAAGTTGAATAGATGATAAAGTAAATGAAACATTAGTTAACCTGATATACGCTAGTTGTATTCATCACAATTAGTGTACATACGTGGGTTTTATAATGACATTTAGCTATACAAAAAATTGAAATAATAAATTGAAATGTTTGAGGGAATTTCTTAAATATTTATTCACCCTCTCCCCTCTCGTGGTTTTTCCTAGATCTCCATTCACGCTAATCAAATAAGTCACCAATCCATGACAAGTGGATATCTGTTCTTGATAGTCACCTTTGTTCACTACACTAATCAAAGCACAATATGAGAGTATCATCATTCTTCTTTAAAAAAACATGGGTGCACCCTATGAGGAGATACACTTGGCTCATCATGATGTAGAAATATCAAGAATCTCCTTAAGCTACAACTTTAGTTCCACCAATTTTAGATTACCCATATATATATGGGGCCTTAGATGCTAGTGCTTGCTCCTAAATCAACTCAATAGAAAAAATACACCTCCTATGAGGAGAAAATGCAAAGTCTCTACAAGAAACTAAATCTTGAAAACTGCTACAAGATAGATATACCTACTGTAGACATCATCATCCATCATCCTATTTCCATTTATCATTAGAAATATAGACAAACAATACACATCCCTTCTCTATGGTGATCTGCATATGTTGCAGCATTCTCTCTTGTATGGGAGTTCTTCTTCCTAAAGGTTATCCTTTCTCATCATCATCTGAGACACTCGGCTGGCCTTGTCATATAATTCTACCTTGGTCCCTATGAATGACTAACTCAATCCATGCCCAAATAGCATGCTATATGATGCTGAAAGGGTAGCATGTCAGATGTGTTGATGTAGGCATACATATCTAAGTTGAAATGAAAGATATCACCCAATGATGAACTCTTCTCTTACTTCTTGTGAGCCAATGCACCAATCAATATTTTGCATGCACTTCTTTATAACTAACATTGATCGACTGAGGTTAGGCTCAATATAGCTATAATTAAATCTGGGATCAATCAAAATAGAAACAACTTGATCACAAATCTTACCTTCCATCTCGATAATGGATGCTTGATTATCTGCTCGTCTATTATCCATGTTACATCAAATCTAGGGAATATTGTGGCCTACATCTCCAGCGTGCTTTGTGCCTCACTGATCATTGTATATCTAAGGCTTAGCACCATGATGTGATGGAAAATCCCCTCTGCTGATGCTCTCCACCACAAGTATAACACCTCAAAGGTTTCTTGTGATCACATTTATTTTATCTCTTCAATCTAAGACCCATGTCCTCTCTTAGTTGCATTGAAATTCTTATGAGGTCCCACACTCTCCTTGTCACCTCCATCATAAGATCTTCCCTCACCTATTAGGCCATTTTCATTTTTTATTCACATTTCCTTTCCGAGTCATGCTTGGAACCTGAGCTTGGCTCGGACTTCCTCATAACAATGCTTAAACTTCCCAGTGACTTCCTCTAATAGACTGAGGCTCATCATACTCAATCCAATCATTGAGTGCTAAATGAAATCCACTAACGAACATTTTTGACATTCATCTTCTCATCCTTGAGGTAAGACATGGATGAGCTCCATCGTTATACATATTTGGAGAGGGTTAATGGTCACCTTGTTTTCCTTCTTAGATCTCTTTTTCTATGCATTTTTATTATTATTTGGGTTTATGATGCTAGTATGGGTGGTGATTAAGGCTAACATACCTACAGTGACTAATATAAGGTTGAGTGCTGAAAATCATGATTTATTAAGCATTTTTATAAAGATTTTATCACTGAGACATGGAGGGAGACAACAAGGAAAAAAATATAAGAGGATTGTCAGCCCTCAAAGGCAGCAGAAGGATCCCAAATATTCTCTCCAACAATTCAAATTCCACAGAAGCGAAGGATCCCCAAGGATTCTCTCCGACGAATTCAGATTCTAGAGGCGGCGGAGAGCAACTCAAAGAGGAGAGCATTCGGTCTTGGTTTACTTGGAGTCCGATGGACTCAATCACCATTTTCTAGGGAGCCATTGTTAGTTTCCCCTGTAGAATAAATAGAGCGAGCTAGAGGCGGGAAGAGTTAGTTTATCCTAGTATCGTTTCCATTTATAATTATTGTTGTGAACTATTGAAGCTTTTTTGTTTTATTCAGGGGATCGAAATTTTCAGAGATTTATGCACAATTATTATTTTATGAAATGAGTGAGACCTGGTTTCATTCAACAGATTTAGTTTCGGAGGGCTAGGATCATGGGTTAGAGCCCAATCCATGTGCCTCGGATTCTCTCTTGTTATGTATCTTTTCCTTCTTTTCATTTAGCTAGTTTTGCCTCTTGTCATTTAAGTTAGATATGCTTCAGATAAGTTTCATTGCTATTTAGTTTGTGTCTCTGATGTAGTTTTAATTGTTTATGCATAGTAGGATAAGAGGAAAAACTACAAAAATGTGAATCAATTATTCACCCTCTACATCATACTCATCAATAAAGTTCGTAGTAGGGACAAACCTTCCACGGAGCCAAATTTTCTTTACTCAGTTCAGAGTTTGGGGAAGAATTTGTATTACCAAATCCAAGCCTTTCCTTGCATTATTTCATCCCTGAATTCTTTTCTCGATTTCTCGTGCATGAATCCACAAGTTTGTTGTGTCATAATTAATGTCAACACCCTAGAGTAGCTTCGTGCTCACTTCCTATTTCATTTTCCCCTCTCCATCTCCCGGATTAAACACTATCTTTTACGCCTTCATTCACTCTTTTTCCTCTTGTTTAAATGTTGTGCCCACCTTCTAATTCATAAAAACACTTAGAACCATTCAGCCCACCTTATTTCCTACCTTTATTGGTACGAGCTAATTTGCCTTTTTAATGCTGAAAATGCTTGAAAAAAAACCATTGAAACTCGACCTCCCATCTTCCTCCTCGAAATTCCCTGCTACCATACGTCCCACTTTGCAAATCGCGACATTCGACTTTTACCTTCAACACACACCGCTCGTTCCTTGCAGATTGCGATATTGTGAACATCGAAAAGTGCACTTCACACTATATATCCTTTCTCCCTTAACACTTACTGTTGTTATAGCTAATTGCGATAGTGCGATCTCGCCCCATTGTCAATCCCAACGCCGCTGTCGCCATCACGAAATCACACTTTGTCATCCTTTTCAGTTTACCGTTAATGCTTATCTCTCATTCTTGTGATTGCGGTATTGCGAAATTGCATACTACGGAACTTGCCATACTCGCAAATCGCAGCTCCGCAGATTTTCCCTTTTTCCTTTCACCACTACGTCATCCCTCATCACACATCACATCATGAGAACTTGGCATATCGCACATCTGCAGCCACGCAACTTTTTCCTTTTTTCATTTTTTCACCACCATGTCATCCCCATTGAGAAGAATTGCCTCCCGCAACCTTTACCACGAGCGTACATCACACTTCACACATTTTAGTTTATTCCAGTTAAATCCTTGCTGCTATCCATCTCAACTTGTGAAGTTGCGATTGCGACATATCACATCACAAATTTTACCTCCATCGCATCTCCGCCATTGCATTTTTTATTCTTTCTGCTCCAAGTCCATTTCTTGCGTTATAATCAATTTTTCTAAGGGTTTAACCCCCTATTTCCTCTTCCAAACCTCGTTTCATGTGTTAAACCCCCCATTAGCCTCTTTTAGCCATTTTTCTTCCTCTAAGTTGAAAATTAAATCTTTTTAGTTAGAATTAAGTCATGTATAATTTAGTTGCATGAATAAGATCATGGTAGATAGATCATGGGATAAGTAGAATGAATTTAGATATTTGGGAAAGTTAAGTGTAGTTTAGAATTAGTCTCCTTTACTGCTTATTTATTTTGATGCAAGTTAGCTTAGTTTATCTTCAGTCATTTTCCATTGCATGACAATTAATTAGTTTCATTCTTGTCATTTCTTTTCAGCACTTTAGTTTAATTTCCTTCTGCTCATTTTCTTCCAATAATTTACTTTCCGAGTTATTCTCATAATTTAAGAAATAACATCCTTTCGTATAACAACAGAGGATGATATGAAAATAATACATCCGTTGTGTATATAGCACTATCACCTAAAAGTTTTTTACGAACCTGGGGTTGATAAAAGTAAAGTAGGGGTAACTCTTAGGAGTTGCGACACTCTTAGTACAATACCGTAGGGCTCATCGCTTTTTGGCATCATCATGGGAGGTGTCTAGTAGATATTTTTGATTTTCTTTTAGCATTATTTTCCGCTCCTTTCTTTTCATGTCACTTCAGAGAAATATTGAAAATGTACAAAAAAATTATTTTAATTCCTCATAGGACTAGGAATACTCAAACACAAACTTTGCACCCTAAAAACCCCCACATCACCTCCTAGCTACCCCTTCATTCTTCTTTAGTGGCGGTGAGATTAAAACTTCCTAGGAGGCATTTCGAATGTTGAGGATCCTATTGGGGAAAGAAGAAGAAGACCTTGTTTCCAACTGAGGGACACTACTTCACCTATCTTAATCATCGTGGGACCCAGGAGAGCCTTTCCATAAGAGAGCGGGATAGGGACACTAAGATGAAAAAACAATATCCCCTCGGCTCTTCCACTTCCATGGACTTACCTCCGAGGACCCCGACACATTCATGTTTGAATTTTTTTTTCTGTAGGACTTATGACTACACCTCCGATGATTATAAGATTTGAAGCTATTCCCATCTACACTTAAGGATGCAACCGTTTGTCGTCAGGTTCATAGGGTGTGCTACAGGGGATAGCATCACTACAGAGAACATATGGAAAAGACCTTCAACAACAAGTACAAAGACTATTGTAGGTCCAAGGGAAAAACTAAGGGATGAGATATTTAGGATGAATCTAGGGGCCTGATGAATCCCTAGAGGATTATGAAAAGAGTTTTCAATTGAACTATAAGAGATCCAACTATACTCTTGATCTTGACTCACTCAAACTTGTACTTCTTCAAAGGATCAATGAAAGATGATAGAAAAGCTATTTGAATATGTTATCAGTGAGGAGATATCTCCCAACTACCCCTAAGAAATAATCAAAAATGTCTTACGGAACCATTCTAGGGGAATTCTAGGAAGAAGGGAAGAGCTAGCCAAAGTACATTCAATACCCCTTCCTCTTCCACCTTCATAAAACATGAGATTGGAAACATGCTAGAGGACTTCAAAGAGTGACATAGATGCACACCTTTTGCTTTGCAAAATGGACTCGATGCGAGTCAAAAGGAAGCAAGACAGTAGAGAGAGCCCTAGACATATTTTGTCCTATATGTACGTGAAAGCACCAGAAATAGAATTTCTACTGAATGTCATAGAGGTTTGCTTAGTACAGTGAAGAGAATCGTGCCACGGAGAAAAGTGTCCTCCTTACACAGACTTAAAGTTGTATATCAAGGTGGGGAAACAATTCCATAGCAACTATTTCGTCAAACAGGAGAAAGCCTCCCAGGCTCTTGGCCATATCAACAAGGTATGCAAGGTGCACCTCAATCTGCACTTTTACAACAATCGAGTGCACCCATGAAACCTTGGCACACCTTTCCAGACTCCTCAATCTTAGTCTACACCTCCTACATGGCCTACCAGCACCCTTCATATCATCCTCGAGCAGGCAAACCAACCATTTTCAGTAGTATGTTTCACAACAACCTTAGTGGAACAATCCATCCCAAGGGTGGAGGCCTCAAAAAAAATCAACTACTGCTCTAATGCCTCCACCTAGGCTACTTATACCTACACGAGTCCAATTCAAACGCGAGCAACAAACCAGGCACAACATGCGCTGCGAGAAAACATCCCATCTAGCTTATGTTGTGGAGATACGAGAGGTTAATATTAGGTCGGAAGAGTACTCCCGGACAACCATCCCCGATGTCCACCCGTAGGGGTTGAGGAGGAAAAGGAAGAAGATAACACTCAGATCAACGACCTAATTTTCTCGAGTGCTTAATCCACCTAGTTAGCACACCCTAGAGGGGCACACGAACTCCTGGCGAATTGGAAAATTTGTGTGCAAATATACCACTTCTCCAAAGCCACTAAGGATGTCCCTATCTATCAATAGGCTCATCAAAGAAAATTTATTTTAAGAAACCTTGAAGGGAGAAAGAGAGATACCCCCACCATCAATGTGGTGGGACAAGCTGTCTAAGATGATGCTAGGGGAAGGTGATATTTCCAAAATACATAGATCCCTGGTATTCCAATTGTTGATGTACATATAGATGGTGTCATGGTCCCCTAAAACTCTAATTGATTTAGGGGCTGCCATCAATATCATGACCAAGGAAACTATCGTAGAAACTTAATCTCCAAGGGCTTTGAGGAAAACAACTGTGATTCTTTTAACTTGGCAGATCAGTCTACGATAACTCGGAAGGAATTGTTGAGGATGTTATAGTTTCGTTGACTCTTGGGGATGTATCCTACAAATTTTCACGGTCCCCTGCAACCAAAAACCAAGTTTAATGGTCATCCTCCCATCTTAGGAGATATTGGTTAGCCACTACGAGACACTTATAGTTGTGAGCTGGAAACATGACTATAAAAAATGGGCCTTTATATAAATAGCTAGTGTTATATCCTCCAACATGCCTTCCATTGATCATGATCTCCCTATATGGTTGGAGGATGAAGAATATGAGTTATATATTCTCTGCCCTATGTGTACCATAGATGTTATCCTTAGAGGCAACTTGATGAAGATGAACTCATCGACCATGCCATTCAAACCAGTCCCTCCACTAACACTCCTCTCGAAACCCTAGTCGAAGAGTCTAAAATCCAAGCTTGGATGGAAGTGCAATCAGTTGATACAACCTCTAAAACCAACAAGGCTGTCAATTTTGGCCCATCTAGATCTCCGAAAATCAACCCAAACCCTCTCAAATGAAGAAGAAAAAGCAATTATGCCAACTTTTGAAAGAAAATCTTGAAGCACTTTCACGGGATTACAAGGACATGAAAGGGAGTTCATCCTGTCACTCTATAGACATCACATTTACATCAAGAAGGATGCAAGCACTGTGAGACAACCCCAAAGAAGAATGAACCTCGCTCTAAAGGACATAGTCAAAGAAGAGTTGTAGAAACTATTGGATGTGGGGTTTCATATATACTCATCCGATAGTGAGTGGGTATCTCCTCTTGTCCTAGTCCCAAAGGAGAATGGGAAGTGGAAAAATTTGTGTTGATTATCGAGAACTTAACAAAGCCACCAAGAAAGACCATTTCCCTTTGCACTTTATAGACCAAGTCCTAGATGGCCTTGCAGGGAAGAAGTTCTTTTCCTTCTTAGATGGGTTCAGTGGGTACAATCAGATTCAAATCATGACTGAATACCGGGGATAGGACTCACTTTCACCCTACTTGGGGTACCTTTTCTTTTTGAGAGTCCTACCCTTTGGGTTATACTGGCTACGCGACCTTCCAAAGAGTTGTCTGACAAGCATATTTTCTAAGTTATTCCATGACTATTGAGATTTACATGGATGATTTCACTACCCATCAAGGATGACTTCCCAGGAAGCTCTCTCCAATTTGGGTAAATTACTAAGAAGGTGCATTGAGATGCATCTCTCCTTGAGTCCAGAAAAGATGTGAATTCCTTTAAGTAAGGAGGGGGTCGTATTAGGACACTCCATATCCCATGTAGAATCAAATTAGACCCGAACAAAATCACTATCATCAAAATGGTACTGCTCCTCCAGAAAAAACATGTTAGAAGTTTCTTAGGCTTAGCTGGTTACTATAGAATGTTCATCGAAATATTTCAAATGAAGATGGCTTCTCCATGATTTGGGTTATTGGCCAAAGATTCTAAGTTTATCTCGGTTCGGTCCTTGTCAAGAGGCTTTTGAGCTCATTAAGAAGAAGTTGACTACTACCCCCATCCTCAAGGGTCCAAATTGAACTCTTGCCTTTCCACATCCACACTCATGTATTCAAAAATATGTAGGGGGCAACATTATGACAATTAGAGGACAAAATCCCTTATGCCATTTATTTCATCGACAAAGAATATGTCCAAAGCCGAGCTGAATTATCATTCATCGCGAAGGAGATATTTGTCCATTGTCCATGCATTGAAAAAATTCAAGAATTATGTCACGCGGATATCGAGACCTTTGTTCACACGCGACCATGCAACCATCAAGTATTTAATGAACAAACCGGATGTTAATGCTAGAATAATTAAATGGTTGTTACTTTTGTAGCAATTTGAGTTTGACTATTGTTGATAAACCTAGAAAGGAAAATGTTGTTGCGTGATTTTTGTCCAGAGTTAGTTATCCCTATGAGGTGAAGAAGAATGGTGGATGAGCAGCTGCTGATATGAATACCTCTTTTCCCATGTCATCACTCTCACCATGGTTTGTTGATATATCCAACTGTTGGTTGTTGGGAAGACTCCCTCCTAATCTTTCATTTAGGGGAGGAGAGAAACTATCGGAAAAAGCGCCCCTTTCACATGGATTGGGAGGGGAATCTCTTCAAGCTACGTCACGATCAAATCCTAGGAATATGTGTGAGGGAGGAAGAAGTTTTTGATATCCTCTACGAATGTCATGACAACCCATGTGGAGGCCACTTTTTTGCAAAGAGCTCATTTAGCTAAAGTTTTGCGAGGCGGGTTACTATTTTTTTGAACCCTTAGTTAAATTGAGTGAATCGGTTTAATGCATTCATGGTCTTTTGAAAATTTCTTTTACACTTATTTACACCTTCATTTCATGATCGAACTAATGTATAATGGAACAACAATATTAATAAGTGAGTAGCAGATATTAAGGTAGATATATACGAATATCAACACATAATCATCATGCACATAGACAATAGATATAAGTGGAAACACATAAGGGATAAAACCACATCTTATGCTTTACGTTGCTGATGCAAAGGCAAACTCCAACTCCCTCTCACCACTGATTTTATGTGGGCTCCAACCTACTTGAGGCTACCACCTCAAATTATGCAAGCTACAACTTGCAAGGAAGCTCCAACTCCCATACTGTTTCTGCAGGGCTAAAACCCATAGGAGGCTCCCTACCTCAACAACTCAGCTCGGACATCTATCAGCTAAAACTTGAAATGGAAGCACCAACTCCCATGTATTTTCTGTGAGGCTACAACCCACGAGCTCCTACCTCAGCTGACTCAGGCGGACATCTATCAAGCTAAAACTTGATATGGAAGCACCAACTCCCATGCATTTTCAGCAGGCTACAATCCAGCGGTAGCTCCTACCCTCAACTATTTAACCTAGCCCCGGGACATGTCATCAAACTACAAATTTATATGGAAGTACCAACTTCCTCACTCTGCAATAAAATCATATGCCGACTTACCCCGGATATCGGCTACTGTTTTTCTCCTTCTTCATTTGCTATCCTGCTAGCCTTCAAGTCTACTTTAATATCATCTCCGGATCTCCGCGGCTTCTCTATCTACTCTCTCTTCTTTTCCGAGTCTCTAACCTCTTTTTGCATATGACAATAACATAATTTATAGAGATCACCTCATATTTGTTTGCATTCCATATGGGAATATCGAAATGAACGGTATGAATATCTTCCTTCCACCTTCTCATTTCCTCGCTCATCACATTCAGATGTTACAACACTATGTACTCATTTTTCAGTACATTGGGAGTTTTGCTTTGCCTACGGAGACTTGCCTTTGCGTCACAAAAAATGCATTTATAGTTACAATTAATTATTTTACTCGTGCCCCTTTCGGTTTCTCTAGCTTTGTTTTTGCATTTTTCCTCTTCCGCTTGTTGTCCTTTAGTCTTTTCTATGTATCTGTGTTATGTTCCAACTTTGTTGCATAACTACCCCTCATGCCCAGACTCTTCTTCCGCATTCAACCCTTTTTTTTTCTTTATTGCCCCCAACACTATTCTTCCCCGAGCTCCTGGTCCTTTGATTTGCGTTCGGATCATTTCTTTGTGACACTGCGGGGTATGGGTCACATAAAACTCCCTTTTAACACTAGCAAGTATTAAAATCCGAGTTTTATCAACATACATACGATTTGCAATCAAACAACGCATATTAACATAACATACTCTTAGAAATAAAACAACGCATATATAACATACATGAAATAGAGCTTATAGAGGTCCCTACAGTACCTTGAACCAATCGCATCTCATCACAAATTATTGCCCGTAGGTTTCCCACTCTACCAATAGTGATAAACCATAAACTATGTGATATTCGATCTGCGCTCGTGCGTGGTGATGCCACATGGACTCCCTTTATCGCATCAATGTCACTTGATCACTTACTTTTGCATTGCAACCAAAAAAACATACCTTGCAATGTCGTTTTGAAGTTAAACCCTATTTCTTACAAGATGTGATGTTGCGCAAGGTCAACACGTGTCCCTCCATTTCACATTGCAAAAACTTTAAACTTAACTTGTGGTCGCCCTGTCTTGCTATCGCTAGCGGCTGTGATGTGCAATATGTGGGCGGAGGTCCACATCATCATGCCACGTCAACCCTGCTATGTCACCGCCACATCATCTTGCCATGTCATCATAGATTCTTGTGATACGTGGGGTCGGGGCCATATCATCTACGACGTTACTACCACATCATCGCCTCATCATTGCCATGTCATTGCCATGTCATCTTTATGTCAACGCCACATCATATTTTATGTCACTACCACGTAATCTATACGTAACTTCACACGTCATCTTTACATCATCGCCACATCATCTTTATGTCAACGCCCATAGTTCGCCCTTGTTCACAAATCACTAATAGTTTAACTTAGTGATTACCTCTATTTTCGTGCGATACTGCGATATTACACGGTGCCACCACATGTCCCTTCTGCTGTCACATCACACACAACTTAACTTTCTCTTCGACATCCTTAACGCTAAACTCTTAAATGTTGCAATTTGCGAAATCTCTTGAAGCGATTCGGGGGTCTTCACCATCCATCTCTCTCGCCTTCACTTTTGCGATCTACGTACTAGCACAGTACATTCGCCTTCCTTGGGAAATTATTCAAAGAATTCTCTCATGCCTCGGTCGATTTTCATGTTCTTTATACTATCGCAACTCTGTCATCTACGGTTTCTCCGTGTTGTTCCTCACGAGCTTTTTTCCCTGAGCTTGTCTTTGTTGATGTCAGTCTCATCCCGAGTTGTCACACTCGACACACATCTTTTCATATCTAATTAAAGCCTTTTTCTTGTCTCTCATCTCTGCCTCTCTCTCTCTGGCTTAAATCATCTTTGTTTAATTGGCCTCTTCCTCTTGTCTCTCGCTCTTCTTGCTTCCTGCTATATGTGTAAGATCTTTGGTCCTCGCCGCTGTCTAGAAAATCCAATTGCCCTCTACGTGCGCCGAAGCAATTCACTTCCTCTTTGTTGTCTCTGCTTCATTCGGTTGTCTCCCTTGCATATCTGCCTCTTTATCTGCTGCTTCTTTGCTGCCTACGATGTCTTGCTGCCTTTTGTGCCTTCTTAGCTACATTCGTTGCCTGCTGCTACGTTTTTCGCTTCTCTACTCTGCTGCCTCTCTACATCTCGTTGCTTTTATGCTTTGCCTTGTTGCCTTTGGTCCCTCTCTTAGTTGCGTTTGTTGACTCTGCTACATTCGTTTGCCTCTCTACATTCGTTTGCCTCTCTCCCTTTCTGCTACCTCTCTCGCTTGCTTTGTTGCCTTTTGGTGCCTCTAGCTCACTACACGATTTGCTTCTTAGATTCATTCACTTCTTTGTCGCCTCTCTGCTTTGATAGTCTAATGCTACTCCTTACTTATTTGATGCTCCTCTTGCCTCTCTTTTATGCTTTCTTACTTCATTGTTGCACGATCTCCTCCTTTTCATTACCGTTGTTTCTTCTCTCGCTCCTTTTCCTTAATGATAGTTCGAGTCGCTTTGCTCCTTTGTGTCTCCTTTGCTATCAATGAAAATATTTCCAATAGTCTCCCCTATAGCATTGATGGAAATACTACAATACTTCCTCTACAGACTTCCTCCCCCTTTCATTACTAGAAGTGACTTGTATTTCTTCCTCTACTGATTTTACAGAAGATATTCATCTTCTTCTTCTTCACTATTTCCCTCCCCTTGGCATCAATAGGAAAAGGGTTGCACATTTCCTAGTGTAGATTCTATCTTTTGCATTTCCTCTCTCTGAGTTTGGTTTTAGGCATACTTCCGATTTTAAACCTTGTTGCTCTAAGCTCGGTGTACAAGAGTTGTGGGAGGAACACTTTGAAGAATCATTGACTCCTTGCACTTGTATAAATATGATAGTGATGATAAGGACACTTCATAGAACAAACTCATATAATCGGACTTATATAATACGAGATGCATCATTGGAAAAATATTTAAAATACTAAGACTGCTCCAAATATACTTTAGTCTATATTATGATCTTCATCACGAGATACCTATGCGTGAGGAAGATTGTAGATGGAATATGTTTTCTTACGCAATACATATATGTAGCACAAATATATTCAAATAAGATGATGCCAATATCTTTTATAGTTGAGGTTCACCTTGGCGTTTTTACGCTTGGTGATATGTGCTAGACTAACGATAGGGATATTATATTAACGATTACGAAAGGCCCTTGATACTTGACGTGAACAATGAATCAAACTAGAACATACAACTTATTGTAATATTAGACAATATCTTTCAATCAAAGAGACCACATGAATTTGCTACTTGTATAGAGTACTTTCAAAACAAACCCTTGAGGTTAAATGACATTCAATGCATTGGTCAATCTCACATGATCAACTATGCAATTTTATTTATGACATAAGGGATATGTATGTCAATGATCAAAGCCTCTCTTCAATGGTGAAATACCCAGCAAATCCTTTTCGCTAAAGTAGGCTTTGAGATGAATCAATACAAAGACTCTTGAGCTTCAAATGTAATATTAATACAATTAGTCCATCATACTTTAAATACTTTAACTATTCTATCATGATGATCTTCAACAAAACATCTTCAGAGTTGTTTAATTGAGATTTCAGCATACTAAAATTCACATAGTTTTATGAATGATCTTAAGAAAGAGGCCTTGCGGATATATCTATACTGACTTGAGGAAGACATACGATTATATATAGAAATAGATATTGCTTCAATGGTCAATATAATACTTCAAATGTAATCAAGATAATGATCCTTTAGCACTTGTTATTGACATTTTCATGCTTTAATAATGTAGATAACATTTCGGGGAATACTACCTTGAAGTACTTTTGTCATAGTAATATGATCCTGAGGACCTGTACCATACACTGCTCCACTGATGACACTTGGTATTCTGCTTGTTCCAAATACCAATTGATACTACTTTGATAAACCATGCGGTAATTTTACTTCATCTTTCACATGCACCCATAGTTAAGACAACATTCATAGTCTCTACTATTGAGCTCTCCATTTTTCTCAACAACAATCATCAAAATACTAAATCTGATCTTGGCATCATTAACCTTTTGCTTATTTTGTCATTCTGGTTTAAAGGAATGTCACTACATATTCCTTTCTAGGACTGCTTTAGAACCATTGCTGCTCTATATACAATACAACTGTTCTAACATAATGATCTTCAAGAAGACATCTTCAATTTATTTACTTGGAATATGTTCATGGCTGGTGTTCCCTCTACCACTATGGCTTCTTGCTACCTTCTCCCCTTCCATAAACCTATTGGATATTGAATGCTTCTAGTATCCTTCTTCCTCTATAGTTCTCTATCAGCAGAATTTTCCTTTCCCTTCCTAAACTTTTAACTGTTCTTATTCCAAGGAGCGCTTCTTGGACTAATTTTATGGGGACTATTTATGAACTGCTCTCCCCCTAGGATGTTGCTTCTTATCCATTGCTGGCTAGATATTTGTGTTGCTTCCTAGAGAAGCTCCCCTTCAGACTATGATGGATTCATTATGTTATTGAAGTAACATGCTCCCCCTTTCTCTTTTCCTTCCATACTCTATTGGGGTTCTTCATAATGTTTGCACTTCTTTTTGATTCACAGTTTTGTCTAATTTGATTGGATTCCATCATCTGTCTAGAGTTCTTTAATGTATATGGCAGTTTACAGTCTTTTTCTTTGTGACCAAGCTTGAGGCATACATAACATCTTATTTTACCAAGGTACGTTTGAGTTGATGTATAATATTTATGCCCCCTTTTGAACATAATTTACATTCAACAAGTTTATGTCCAAAATTATTTCATGCATAATAGTAGCCATGGAAATGCTTTGTGTACCTAGTGATAGATTGTCTTATCCATTTGTTTGCTTGAGGTATTCCTTACATCGGTTGCATCTTTAGTTGGTTCGATTGGATTTTCTTTGTCTTACAGTATGTTCCAATATGTCTAGGTTTGTGGCAGACAAGACAAGTGATATTTCTCATAGGAGGAAAGAATCTCCTTTGACAACTTCCGAATTTATTCAATTCATATTCAGGAGTGTAAGAGCCATTTTCAGCTGTCTGTTTCTTCATTTTTTTCTTTTTCATTTGAGGTTGATGCTTGTTTCTGTTTACTTCATTGCAAGTCATGTTCTTGCTAGCTTCTACTTATGTAGGAATCGTTTGAGCTGCTTCATTATCCTTTTCATCTTTTAAAAAAATGATATTCCTATTATCTTCTACCTTGGACTTACTTGTTTCTCCTTCATAGCCTATCCTAGCCTTTATGAGAGGAGATCTTTGAGCATTTAGCATTTTTTCCAACTGTTCGGAGCTTTTCATTCGTGGAGTGTTCATAGATAATTCCCTTCGGGTTTTTTCTAGTTTCTTTCTTAGGCATACCAGTTCTTCTTCCAATTTCTCTTGCTCCTGATGTTTATCTTTAATTTTATTTAGCAAAATGTCTTCCACCTTCTTAGCTTCTTCAAGTTCTACTTTCAACTGAATGAGGTATTCCGAATCTGGTTCTTCATTTACATATTTCAGGAGAATGTCTTTCTGTTTTCTGCACTTAAGTTTAAGTTTGCCTATTTCCTCTAGGGCACTCCTTAGCTCCCCCTCAAGATCTACCTCACCTTCTTCCTCATCTTCCAGAAGGAATCCTTCAGGCTCTTCCTTGGCCATCAACACAAATTCAGAGGTTCCTTCTTCATTTGAGGATTCACCTGAGATTTCAGATGCACTGCTATCTTGCTAAGTATAAACCTCAAGCTCTTACTTGGCCATCAACACAAATTTAGAAGTTCCTTCTTCATTTGAGGATTCATCTGAGCTTTCAGATGCACTGCTATCTTGCTGAGCATAAAATGATTTTCTATTGAATCTCTTCCCTTTCTGCCATTTTTTTTTCTCTATCTCTTGTGGTTGGTTCTCTGTTTTCTTATGAGGAAATTTAGAAGCATAATTCCCCACTATTCCATAGTTAAATCACTTAAATGGAAGTTTGCCTTTGTATTTACCCATGCCTTTATCCAATCTTCTGACGAATTTGGACTCTTCTTCATCTAAGCATGAACATGTATCTTCCTTCTCTTTCATGCACTTTTCTACCTTAAATATTTCCTCCCTCACATTTGACTTCCCCTGTGGAAGTCTCATCTCATAAGCTGTCAAGTTTCCAAGCAATTGGTTCGTGGTCAAGGTTTCCCAATTTGTTGTTTCTTTGATGGTTGAAACCTTAGGGTTAAGCCTAGATGGTAAAGATCTCAATATATTTTTCACAATTACACATTCCTTAATGGGTTCTCCTAGAGCTTTCATGTTATTCACAATTTCTGCAACCTTTAAGAAGAAAATGGCTATATCTTCATCTTCATTCATTTTTACATTTTCAAACTGAGCTCTATAGATTTGTAGCTTGGCCATCTTCAAATTTTTATGTCCCTCATGGATACTTTCCAATGTATCCCATATTTATTTGGCAGTCTGACTATGCATTACTTTGATAAATTCTGCCTCACACAGACCACTTAAAAGTGCATTTATGGCTTTTGCATTGGCTATGAAATTTTGTTTGGCATCTTTTTTTGTTTCAATATCCTTTGGAGCATATCCTAATTCCATGGTAGCCCAAAATTCAAACCCTATAGACATTATGTACGTCCTCATTCTTATTTTTGAGAAGGCATAGTTTGCGCCAATAAACAAAGGGGATTTATTTGTTGAGCATCCTTCTAGGCTAGCCATCTTGGGGACCTAGGATCTCCTTCTAGTTGTTAAACTGATACAGAAGGAACTGGCTCTGATACCAATTGTATAACCCTCAGTTAAAATGATGGGGGGGGGGGGGGGTGAATCAATTTAATGCATTCATAGTCTTTAAATAATTTCTTTTACACTTATTTACACCTTCATTTCATGATCGACTTAATGTATAATGGAACAACAATCTTAATAAGTGAGAAACATGTATTAATTAGATTAAATACAAAATATCAACACATAATCATCATGCACATAGACATCAGATATAAGTGGAAACCCATAAGGGATAAAACCACATCTTATTATTGTTGTGATGTAAAGGCAAGCTCCAACTCCCACTCACAACTGATTTTCTATAGGCTCCAACCTGCAGGAGGCTAATACCTCAAATTCTACAAGCTACAACTTGCAAGGAAGCTCCAACTCCCATCTATTCTCTACAGGCTACAATGCACGGGAGGCTTTTACCTCAACCAGCTCCAACTGGACATATATCAAGCTACAACTTCAAAAGGAAGCACCAAATCCCATGCATTTTCTATAGGCTACAACCCACAAGAGGTTCCTACCTCAACCAGCTCCAAATTGATATGGAAGGACCAACTCCCATGTATCTTCTGTAGACTACAACCCACATGAGGCTCCTACCTCAACCATCTACAACTGGACATATATCAAGCTACAACTTGATATGGAAGCACCAATTTCCTCACTCTATAATAAAATAATATGATAATTTACCTGTATATCAACTCTGTTTTTCTCCTTATTGACTACTTTCCTTCCAGCCTTCAATTCTACTTTATGTCATCTCTAGATCTTCACAGCTTCTCTATCTGCTCTCTCTTCTTCTTCCACTCTCTAACCTCTTTGTGCATATGAAAAAAGCATCATTTATAGAGATCGCCTCATAGTTGTTTTCATTCCATATGAGAATATGAAATGAACAGGTATGACTCTCTACCTTCCACCTTCTCATTTCCTCGCTCAACACATTCAGGATGTTACAACACTATGTATTCATTTCAATATTACATTGGAGTTTTGCTTTTCCTACAGAGACTTTCCTTTGCATCACAAACAATATAAAATAAATAATACATTTACTGTTACAATCAATTATTTTACTCAACCCTTTCAGTTTCTTAGCTTTGTTTTGAATTTTTCCTCTTCTGCTTGATTTCCTTTAGTATTTTGTGTTTCTTCCATTATATTCCAACTTTGCTGCATAACTGCCCCTTTTAGCCCGACTTTTCTTCCGTGTTTAGCCTTTTCGTTTGATTTATTTCTGCAACGTTGTTCTGTCCTAGCCCCTAGTCCTTTGATTTTCGTTCAGATCATTTCTTTGTGACCTGTGGGGTATGGCTCACATAAAACTCCCTTTTAACACAACAGAGTATTACAAATCTGAGTTTTATCAACATACATACGATTTGCGATAAAAAAACGCATATTAACATAACATACTCTTAGCAATAAAACAATGCGTATATATCATACATGGAACAGGGCTTATAGGGTCCCATAATACCTTGAACCAATCACATCTCATCACAAATGCTTGCTCGAACGTTTCCCACTCTACCAATAGTGATAAAACATAAACCATGTGATCTGTGATCTGTGCTCGTGCGCGATGCTACCACGTGGACTCCCTTTATCACATTGCATCGCTTGATCCTTATCGCATCGCAACCAAAACAATATACCTTGCAATGTATTTGAATTTAAACCCTATTTCTTGTGGGATATGATGTTGCAAAATTTCAACACATGTCCCTCCATTTCGCATCGCAAAACTTTAAACATAACTTGCGGTCGCCTTACTGCTATCCCTTAAGTGCTGCAATGTGCAGTATGCGGGTGAGGTCCACATCATCATGCCACGTCACCCTGCCATGTCACTGCCACATCATCTTGCCATGTCATCATAGATTTCTGCGATCTGTGGGGTCAAGGCCACTTCATCTGCCACATCATCTTACCACATCACTTCCACGTCATCGCCACGTCATTGCTATGGCATTGCCACGTCACTGTCATGTCATCTTTATAGCACTATCATGTCATATTTTACGTCACTGCCACATCATATTTACGTCACTGCCATGTCATCTTTACGTCGTTGCCACATCATCTTTATGTCATTTCCCGCACTTCGTAGTTCAAAAATTACAACAATTTAACTTAGTGATTACCCTTATTTCGTTCGATTTGCGATATTGCATCGTGCCACCACGTGTCCCTTCTCTGCTTCGCATCACACACAACTTAACTTTTCTTGCGACGACCTTAACGCTAAACTCTTAAATGTTTTTATTTGTGAAATCGCTCCTGAAGCGATTTGATCTCGGCCGTCCATCTCTTGCCTTCACTTTTGCGATCTAATCCTAACCATCCATTTTCCTTCATTGGAATTCTTCAAATAATTCTTTTCCTTAGTCGATTTTGTATTCTTTATACTATTGCGCTTTGTAATTCCGATTTCTCCATGTTGTTCCTCTTGAGAATGTTCCTGAGCTCGTCTTTGTTATTAAATCTCATCCCGAGTGTTCATACTCAACATACATATTTTCATACTGATTAAAGCCCTCTCTATCTCTCGGCTCTCACCTCTCTCTCTTGGCTTAGTCATATTTTTTTAATTGGCCTCTTCCTCTTGGCTCTCGTCTCTTCCTACTTTTACTATGTGTAAGATCTTTGCTCCTTGCTATGTCTAGAAAATTTTATTCCCTTCTATTGTGCGTTGAAGAAATCCGCTTCCTCTCTGCTGTCTCTACTTCATTCACTACCTCTGCTACAATCACTACCTCTGCTTCTTTTCTTCCTCTGCTGCCTTGCTGCATTTGGTGCCTTCTTAACTGCATTCGCTGCCTCTTATACATTCGTAGCCTCTCTCCATTCACCGCCTCTCTGCTTTTGCTGCTTCTCTACTACCTTGTTGCCTTTAGTGCCTTCTTAGCTGCATTTTCTGCCTCTGCTACATTCTCTGCCTCTCTGCATTCACCGCCTCTTTGCTTTTGCTGCTTCTCTCCTGCCTTGTTTCCTTTGGTGCCTCTGCTCCTTGTTTGCCTTGCTTCTTAGCTGCATTTGATTCTTTTTTTCCTCTACTGATAGTCTAAAGCTTGTCGGGAATGGGGACAAGCCTCTCTCTTCGATCGTCAATATCCTTGCTATTGATTTGGCACTATGAGGACTATCAAAGCTCTTATAGCATTCTTTAGGCTATGAAGGCTCTTGGAGATTAGCTTGCAAAGGGAAATGGAAAGCTTATATAGATGGTGGAAGGGGATTTGGGATCCCTACAATCATGGGATTGGCCCTATCCTCAAGGAAGCTTCCATGAGAGGTGGAAAACTACTTCCTCTACATGGAGAACCGAAGCCAAACGTCCCAAATTGATTTAGAGTCCAGTTCAGGAGTTGGTTGGAGTCAATATTCCACCATTTATTTTAAAAAAAAACTCTTTATTAAGCTTGGAGCAATTGCGACTCTAAGACAGAGCGCCAATTGGCACGCCCTCTTTGGAGGATTTCCCCCATTGGCACAAGTATAACACTGGCTAGTCGCGCCAAGGACAAAAAGGCTATTTTTAGGGTTTTTCACAAGGAGTTTTCTTCAGGGGAATGAAAGTCCATATCTAGGGGAATGCCATGAAAGTGTTTTCAGATCATGTCACTGCTCACAGGTCACGGAATAAGCCCTCCAATGTGCAGAATGGGTAATTGCAGGGATAGTGTCAAATTGCTGTGTAACAGATGCCCCCTAAAGCATGAGGCCCGAAAGAGAGAGAGGGGTGAAATGCTTTATGAGAACGTGTCCAACTAAAAACACTGCTGTCAAAAAACCTGTGTAGAGAAATACAACTGATATCTCAAATACATGATATATATGTGGTATGGGCACAGCCATCCATAACAGAGTATACAATAATCCAGATCCAAGGTATGGACGCAGCCATCCAATAAGGATCGATAAAAGAGACTCGGGTATGGTCGCAGCCATCCAATCAGTGAGTCATGTAACCAATCATAATAATCCACAAAATCGCAGCCTAGATTCCAACAGACAAAATCCAGGGTCTTGCGCTCCATCTCAACCCGAAAAAAGTACAAGTTCAAGCATGTGAATAAGTGAGATGAAGTCGAACATGCAAGAACATCACCTGATTACCAGCTAATGATGAAATCTGTTAACAGACGCAAGAGGTAAAACCAATAATGACAATGGTCCCCAAGGTACTATTTGTACAATCTATGGCATGTGAATCAGTGAGCTGGTGTCGAACACCCGTAGAATCATTCGATCGGAGGCCAATGATGAAAACCTCAGATCGAACGTGAAGAACCTACCATTAAGGCATGCAAGCTCCAAGGTACCAGAAGGGAGTCTCTAGATCAGCTTCCTGGATAATGAACTAAAGTCGATAGGAAGTGACGATCGAAGGTGGGCCATAGTTTTTCCCACATCATCGACGCGAGACAGAGGAACATAATGTCTTTGTGAATCAAGATCAGATGAGAATCAGAGGAAGGTTGAAATTTTGCAGAGGTCAACTTCTCTTGAACATATCGGCAGCACGACAGTGGATTTGGCAGTATTTGACATCAAAAGATCAAAGGTCATGATGACAAGGCAAAGAGCAGATGAGAGGTCAAAATGGATTACCCAAACCCACGGAGGCAAGTAGAAAAACGGGATGAGATATCCCCAACCCGACACGAATGCAGACAAGTGCCATGTTCAAGAGCGACATACTGCCGACACGACAACGGTTTTGGTTCCATTTTTCCCCACCATTTCTGGCGAGTACCCCAATTATTTTTGAAAACAAGCTTGAAGGGGATAGCATATGCTTGTCATATAAGTTCGTCCTTCGGACGAATCCATCCTAGTACATTTAACGAGCCCTAGGAAGAAGAAACTCGAATATCATCATTAGTGGATCATTCATCATCGAGGTTTTAAGGTCGACAGAAAACTCAACGATCTTCACATGTAGAGAGTTTGAAAAAGACAGTGGAAAAATAAACTCAAAAGTCCCACAGCACCAAATGAAATGGTTCACCCGGATCACGAAAGGTAGAAAAGTATGTCTGAGAAAACCTCCTAGTCGCGATAGGCTAGGGTATTCCTTTTTCGTAAATAATCTATCCCAGCCTGAAAAAGGGGTAAACGTATACTGGGTAGATGTCATTTCGTGTCCACTTTAACGAGATCGAAACGACAAGGGCCTCGGCAATATTTTCATGTTTAGAGAGTCAGAAAAGCGCTGAAAGATGACTCCAAAATGAATTTTTCATGTTTTTACCGAGTCCGAAAAAGTATAAAATACAACTTATATCACCGTTCAAGTTGCGTAAAAACCTGTCGCTGCACATAAAGGCAAGTGTAAAACCCATTTTTGACAAAAATATATTAAAATATTGAGAGAAATGACATTTAAAACCTAATTTTGACTTAAGAAGTTATAAATAGGCTTCAAATGGTAAAATAAATTTACTTTTACTTTTTACCTCACTTGGAGAGCAACAGTGGTTTGTTTGTGTGCAAACTTGCGAAGGTGATTGCAACTGATCTGGGACACCATTCAGCTCCTTGTTTGTTCCAGGTAAAAGGCGCTCCCTTAAACTCCATTTTAATCCATTTTTATGAGTTTTCATTGTGCATTAGACTCCTGGAGGGACCTTTTTAAAATTTTAGGGCTCGCTCCATTGGCGCAGGTATCGGGCACGGACCCGCGCCAATGGACATTTCTTCACACAGGGGTCGCGCCAACTGGCGCGACTGTTAGAAAAACAGTCACGCCAATGGCACAACTTAATTTTCCGCTTAAAAATTTCAAAATGTGGGCTACCCATGTGGATTTTCAAATGTACCAGAGGTCTAATAAAGCATTTTTTATTGTGTTGATGCAGATATTCGGGCACAATGGTTATCGAATGGAAGGAGAGGGAACATGGGGAGGAAGATGAAATGGCTATGGAAAACGAAGTTTGTATGAATGCACTCAAGAATTGTGGACTCAAAAAATTATTCCTTGCACCCTGCTTAAGAGCTCAACCTGAGATACTACAGTACTTGGTCAGCATATGGGACGAGAATGAGGAAGTATTCAAAATTCGGGACCAAGTATTAGCTCTTGAGGTCTCTGATGTTTACTTTATAACCGGATTGTCGCGCAGAGGTCCAGTGCCAATCATAACCGGTAGCAGACCTTCCGGAGAAAAAATGGAGATGGTAATGGCAAGAGTGTGCCCAGGGGCACGAACGAGATCGGGAAGCAAGAAGGTGGACATCCATACTGTCCGCGACCTAGCACTCAGGGTAGTGCTTCATACCATTACACGAGCTGCAGGATCGCAAGCTCCACATGATGCAACCAAGGCCCAACTCATACTAGACTCTGAGTGTATGAGTCCTACACTGTTCGATTGGGCTACAGCGGTGACAACCAACATAAAGAGGTAGCTAACAAGATGCAAGCAGGCCAAACTAAAACAGTTCGGCTACAGTTCCATTTTGGTGTCGTTCATCCTGGAACGACTACCCATTTTCCAGGGCCAAGTGGCCATAGTTTCCGAGCCGATACCGAGAGAGCCGAGGATGGCTCGCTGGGCAGCACTTATGCCCATATTAGGGGGAGGCCAACAGATGTCCTGGAGGCCAGAGTTCTTTGGGTGGTTACGGCGACAACTGATCGTGGTCAAGGATTGGCCTTATGATGGGACCGATTTCACCGGAGATCCCGATCTTCCGCTCCCGGAGGGGGACGATTGGGACGAGGAGTTGGGTATGATTCTCTTTTTTATTTTGATGTATTTATCATTTTTTTGGTGATACCTGTCTGTTCTAACAACAATTTTATGTGTATGCAGACGTTGGCCCAGAGAGGCCCGCGGGCATGTTGCCCATTGCGCGGAGGACCCATGTCAGCCATGACCCTCAGGCTGAGGATGGAAAAGGGAGCGAACTGATCCAGAACTTGGAGGGCATTTCCCGGGGGATCCCGGACTATGCACGGTTGGCAGACGTCCCACTAGCTTACCAACGACACACTGTGGGGGTGCCTAGTCGCCTTCACAGATTGCTGAGGCGATTGGTGCGCGCGGTGGCGTGTTACCACGAGCACCATGCTGATTAGCTATTTTAGGGCTTTTTCATACATATTTTTTGAGAGACATGTTGTCTCCGGTTTTTATCAGACAAACATGTATATTTTTTATTTTATGTGATGCACACTACGCAAACATTTCGACACACACACACACACACACACACATATATATACCTATTTCTGGATGGATCTTTTTATATGTGATGATGTTTTTATAAATTACGCAAATGTCTATCTAAAACCAAATTAGCTACTGCATCTGTTAATGTATTCATATGCCTGGGTATGTGTTGATATGTGATATAATCAAAATTCCTTTCCAGTAAACGAATACGCAGATACAGACGTAAAATGGATGGGTTTCTTACTGAATAATGACCGTTAAGTTGTAATACTACAAGTTGTGAGTCCAGATACACAAGTAATGCACGAATGCCGAGGTTAACGACCTCGGTTAATAATTCTAAAACATCACTATATTCCACAACATTATTTGTGGTAGGCCCTAGACACACACCTTGCAAATTAACCAACTCACCAGCAGGATCATAGATTACCCAGGCTGCCGAAGACAGATTCCTGGTACTGCGGGAGGCACCATCCGCAAAACCGACAAACGGATTAATAGACATCTGCACAATCAGGAAGACCCGATCAGCAGAAAGATGCTTACATGGCACACCACACCAAACATGCACACAAATGAATATACACACCTATGTACACACACCACACCAAAAAAAAAAAACTTCAAGCGTAGTATTTTTTAAGGTACAACCCATTTCTAGGTTGCGCCAACAGAACTCCTTCGTAATCAATGAGCTCATAAGCCCCATATTTCAATACTTGTTTTACTATGTAAGGCCCATGCCACATGGGTTGGAACTTTCCTGCTCCAAGTTTGTCGTGCGCTTGGCCGTATAGGAGGACAAGGTCTCCTTCGACAAAGGAACGTGGAGATACAGATTGATCAAAGTGGGCTTTGACCTGCTTTTTCTGTGCTTCAATGACTAAAGCAGCCAAGCGGCGGGTTTCATCCAGCCGTTCCAAATACAAGAGACGCTCTTCTTTAGGAGAAGTGTCGGGCAAAAGTTCCACAGCCAACTTTAAAGAAGGAATTTCGCACTCAACCGGAAGAGTTTCTTCCAGACCATATACCAATTGGAAAGGTGTGAATCCGGTCGCACTCTTTGTTGACGTCCGGTAGGCCCATAGAGCTGAGAACAATTGGAGGTGCCAATTGGACTTATGAATTCCAATTGTCCGTTGAAGCATTGTGACCAAAAATTTGTTTACAGCCTCAACCTGGCCATTTGCCTGGGGGTAATATGGCGTCGAGCTATCATGTCGTAAGCCCAATCTTGATGTCAGCTCGGCCATCATGTAATCTCGAAAATGAGTACCATGATTGGTAATAATGGCCTGAGGGACCCCGAAACGTGCAATAATGTGGTTGAAAATAAACTGGGCAGCTGTCTTACCGTCGACGACTAGTGTAGGCATCGCTTCTGCCCACTTAGTAAAGTAGTCGACAGCAATGATTATATATGCATGCCCCCCGGCCGAATGAGGGTTACACGTCATGAAATATACACCCCATTTTGCAAAAGGGCCGACAGTAATGACAGGATGCAGAGGGAGAGGTGGCGTGCGCATTTTGCGCTGAAAAACCTGACACACATGACATTTTCGGACTGCAACAATACAGTCTTTGAATATTGACAGCCAGAAGTAGCCCACACGCAGAATCTTCTGGGCGGTAGCATATCCGGACATGTGACCACCACAGGTGCCACTGTGACAGTCATTCAAGACTCTTTCAGCCTCCTCCAAGGTGAGGCACCGGCGGAGCACCGAATCTACTCCAACGCGGTATAAAGTGTCTCCTACAATACGGTAGGGTTGAGACTGATGCCGAATCCGACGTCGAGCATCCTTGGTCAACTTAGACCGGAAGGTTGATGTTTGAAGATACACAATAATGTCACCATACCATGGATCGCGAGTACTGATAAGGAAGAGGGTTTCGTCCGGGATATGTTCCTCAGAGTGAGACGGGGTGGATTCTGTCGGGAGCGAGCAAATGAGATCCGCAAAAACCAATGATTTGGTCGACTTAGCAGTATTAAACTCTAAGTAGAACTCCTAAAGGATAATGATCCATTTAGAGTATTTCCCCCCCAGTAATTGTCGAGATAGAATGTATGTCATGGGGTTGCAATCCGAAACCACAGTTACTATACGCAGCAGGATGTAGTGGCAGAAATGTTGTACATCTTGCACTGCGGCTAATGCCAATTTCTCGACGTGAGCGTAACGTGTCTCTGTGTCGAGAAGATTCCATGATAGATAATAAACAACGTGTTCATTGCCATCATCGTCATCCTGCACCAGAACCATAGCTATGGTGCTAAACGCAGCGGCCAAATATAGAGTGAAATCACGGTGATAGTTGGGAGGACGAAGCAACGGAGCATTAACAAGTAACGTCTTAAGCTTCTCAAAGGATTTCTGAGCAATCTCGTCCCAGCGAAAGGGAATGTGTTGCTTTAAAAGACGCGTGAATCCTTTGGCCACTTCCGCGTAGTTCAGGATGAAGCGTCGAAGGAAATTAGCTTTTCCCTGCAGACTCTGCAATTGGTGTAATGAAGAGGGTGATGGGAGGTTGACAATGGCCTCGACCTTTAGAGGGTCGAGGCAAATCCCGTCCTTGGAGACTATGAACCCCAAAAGACGGCCAGAATCGACGCAAAAGATGCATTTATGAGGGTTAAGTCGGATATTATAGCGTTGACGGCGAAGGAAAATCTGGCTGAGGTGTTCGGGATGGTCCTCTCGCCGAGCTGAGTGAGCTGGCAGATCGTCCAAATAAGGCTGAATGATATGGCGTATGTCGTGGAACGCGTAAGACATATCACGCTGGAAAGTAGCTCCAGCGTTCTTCAAGCCGAACGGGAGCTTTTTATAAGCAAAGGTACCCCATGGACAATTGAATTCCATCTTGTGTTGATCAGTAGGTAAAATATTTATCTGATTATACCCGGAAAATCCGTCCATCAGGGAATAAATCTCACTCCTAGCACATTCGTCAATGATTTGATCTATGAAAGGAGTGGGGTAGTTGTCCTTAGGACAGGCCCGATTAATATCGCGGTAATCAACACAGAATTTTATAGTACCCTACTTCTTATCTACAGGGACGATGTTTGAGACCCATTCAGTGAGGGGAATCGGGTAAATGAAGCCCGCGTTCAGAAGTTTTTCAACTTCTGCTTAAATGGCAGCGGCTTTGCGAGGATGCACTGGGCATAGGCATTGGCGTACGGGTTTCGCACCGGGATAGGTAGGAATCTCATGCACTACTATGATGGGATCGATCCCAGGCATTTCCTCATAGGACCAAGCGAACACGTCTCTGAATTCACGGAAAAGATCAATATAAACTCGTATCTCACCAGGAGAACAAGTTACTCCCACATGTATGTTTTCAACTATCCCCGGTTTGACGGAGATGTCGATCGGAGTGGTTTGAGTAATGTTGCTCAGGTTTCCTTCCGAAAGAACCTCATGAGTCAAAATGGGCGTCTGGAGAGGCGGAGTAGGAACTTGAGATGCAAAACGCTTTAGACAATCCGACATTGCCCCCAGGCTGGGCATGAAGGAGGAACAATGATGTCCATCGCTCCAAGGCAGCTCCTCAAGAGAAATTATTTAAATAATGGCTTCGTCAGAAGGAAAAATCTCTTTTAGAGGATCAGGCGAGTCGGCCTCACCGAGCCAGGGATTGAGAGTAGATATCTAAAGCCATGGTCGAGGGAGCATGTTGAGAGGGATGAGGATCAGATGCGGCGAAGATTTCACAGTAATTAATATCTACTGGAGTTAAGGGCATCGATTCTCGAAAATCAATCACCTGTTCAGGCGAAGGGATGATCCATGGGTCGTCAGACGTAGAGACCATATTAACTTGAACGGTGTGTGGTGGTGGTGCGGGAAAAATACCCATGAGGACGGGGTCCTTGAAGAGACCGGGTCCTACACTGCCAGGGGGATTGGGGATCTTATCCACGTAAGGAACATTGTTCTTAGAGGTGGAGGTGAAGAAAGACAACTGATCCATAGTAACAATTTTGCCCTCATGAGGGAACTTAAGAAGTTGAAAGAGGGTGGATGGCATTGCTAAAGTATTGAAATCTTGAAAGATGCCACGGGGTAGTTCAATATACCACTTAGCGGCAGCACTGGTAAGAGTGCGCTGGAAGAGACGTAGATGAATTGAATCATCGACCCAAGAATTAGACGAACACCACAAATGGTAGGTCATTATATGAGCTTGGGGGTCTTCACCAGCTTTACCTTCAAACTTAGGGCAGTCGTCGGGTACCTTGGTCGGAACCGGAGGCCAATAAGGATTATGAAGAATCGGATCATTGGTTAATTTAGAAACATCTGGTAACTCCAAGGTAGCCAAGAACGACAATTGCGGATTAAATGGCATGCCAGGCCCTCGATAAGGACCTGTACCTGTACTCCATGCTGGTTGAGTGTATCCTTGCCCCCATGGGTTTTGTCCCGAAGGATTCTGACCATAGGGGGTATAGGGTGTATAATCAGCCCGATTCGGTTGCTGGTAACCAGTGTACGGGGGTTGATAACCAGAGTATGGACCCTGATTATATGTCGGCCCCGTTTGAGCAGTCTATGGATTTGGCTGCTGAGTATAGGTGTAGCCAGGTTGTTGAGTGTAATAGTGGGAACCTTGGGGCAGATTATAAGTCGATCGAGATTGACCGTGAGGGTAATAACCGCCTTGAGGTTGGGCGGGCTGCTGATAGGTGGGACCCTGCTGAGGGCGATAATTAGGATGCACTGGTTGATTCAGTTATGGCATCGAGTAAATCGGCTATTGAGCAGGGTTGACAGGATGTGTAGGCTGGCCTGGTTGGACAGGCTGGCCTGGTTGGACAGGCTGGCCAGGCTGAACGGGATGACCTGGTTGAACAGGCTTCCCTAGGTGAACGGGCTGACCTGGTTGAACAGGTTGCCCTGGGTGAACAGGTTGTACCAGTTGTGCAGGTTGACCTGGCTGTTGCGGAGCACCAGGTTGTGCTGGATGGTCCGGTTGGCCTGGTGGTGGAATGGAGCCAGGTGGTGGCTGGTAACCGGTTTGACCTGCAACAGGACCATAATATGATCCTAGCTGATGTGCAACATTTGGAGCAATGGGATACTGAGGTTGCATGGGTTGTGAAGGTTAGACTTGGCCCCCAGGACCATATGTCGGCCCTGATTGGTACCCCGGTTGACCTGTGAGTCCTTGAGGTTGCCCAAGTTGGACTCCAGGGAGAGGCTGCACGAGTTTACCTGAAGGGTTGTAATACTGTCCTTGCGGACCGTATAATGGCCCTTTCTGGCCCACAAGGTAACCTTGCGGGTCATAAGGATAGCCAGGTTGGCCCGAGGGTTGGCCTAGAAAAGGTTGTCCTTGCGGGTTATAAGTCTGCCCAGCCTGGTTATACGGTAAACCCTGAGCATGAAGTTGAGCCTTAGGAGCGGGCAAACTCAAAGGATTCTCATACTCATCGTACTGATATGGAAAAATGTACACGGGTGTACCATCCTGTGCATAATGCGAAAAATAAGAGCGGTTGGGATCTTGAGAGGGTTGTCCGACCTCGGGGTTCGATTGTTGTAGGGAAAATCGATACTCCTCAGTAGAAATGTTCTCCAACATAGTAGAAGCTATATAGACGTCTTCAGGAAGCGATGTGGTCCTTACGGACTGAGTGGTAACAGCAGGTGTAGATGCAGCCACACAAACAGTGGGCCTGACCGGTACAGAAGTGACCTGAGCGGATGACGTAACAGGTGTCCGTGGAGACATCCTCAGTGAAGGAATAACCAACCTTGTAGAAGGAGCTGATACCCCCATAGAGGCAGTGGCGGCGATAATCTGGCCCAAGGATCTATACCCTGCTGGCAGTGAGGGACCGGGCGAAGACATAACAGATGATTTGGGGTTGTCTTCTGGGAATAACTTCTGAGTTACTTCTGGGAATCGCTGGTAATCTTCACCAGACATGGGTATTTCCTTGCTAGGAGAATGGCTGGATTCACTCATATTTGAACCTTAGATCTCATAACAGACGGCGAGGACCAGGAGGAATAACAACAGCCAAAAAAGGAGAACCCGATGTAAGAGGAGGGAAATGTTCCCCTACTCCAAATCCAGACCAAGGGTCGGAAAAGGGCCAATTGAACTCAACTGGTCCTCCAAAGGGAAGCTCAGACAGAACTGGTCCCCTGTCGGGAAACTCGGAAACGATGGGTTGATGTGTTTCAGGAGAGGATTGCGAGACCTCTGATGAATCGTCGGTATATGGACTACCAGTAGACGAAACTGAAGGTTCTGCCACTGTGACAGTAATGACGAAAGGAAAATACCAAACACAACACACGGGTTGAAAAAGACTCAAGGCACACAATCAAATGGCCAACAAGAAAAATATAACAGGGCGTGTGATCGTGGGTGATTTATTTTACGACATTGAAACTTAGAAACTTTACCATTTCATGTTTTAAGAGTCGAGAAATGGATGAAAGATGACTCTATCTCTTTCAGTTTTGAAGAAAGCGTGAAAGGACAAGCGCTTGGTGATCTTTTCAATTTTAAGGAGTTAGATAAGATCAAAATGACTGCTCAGGAATGCTAGGCAAAGGGTGTACCAAATAACTGTGAACTGCAATATACACCTTGGTTTCAAAATGAAAGAGAAATCAACCAAGGACTTGACGTACGTGCAGGAAATCTCCCCGAATGCTGTGTCTGGTGTATCACAGGTATAGGGCGGCAGACTCGGCTTCCTATGGATAAAGGATAGAAACCTAGTGGGGTCTTCCTTTATATACGTGACGGTACGGGGAGCACAAGTCTGTACTAGTGCTGTCTAAAGCCAAGAGGCGAACGACAACTACTAGGTTTAAAGACGTCGGAACAGAACTCTAGCCTAGACCTCTAAATATTTCGTTAATGTTTCAATGCTGCCTTAGTGTAAATTGAATGAATTTTAACGTTTATCTTCAATTATGTTTCAGTTTTCAGACCCTAGCGAGTGTTCTGTCTCAAAATCTCTTAAATGCACACTACATGCCACAGTATATCATTTCATTCGATGAAAGCTAATTACGAGAGAGTTAAGAGCTTTTCACACAATAACGAAATGATCAGAAAACAACCAATAATATCTCTAATGCAGCTAATGGAAACTAAAAGCTTTTCTTTCAAAGTTACCAATCACTAATAACACCGAAAAGATTTAATTCACACTAACTAATCCAAAGCAAAAGAGATTTTTTGTATTTTCAATGTTTAAGGGAAAAATGCACTAACAAAATGAAAACTAATGAGACAAGCAATTTGAGAAGCAAAAGCAAAAGAGGGAAAAAATCAAATTTCACTCAATGCAAGCACACAATCAAATCTCAAATCGACAAAAAATCCCTCAAATTAAAAGACACCCAAAGACTGAATTGAACCATGTAATCTAGGCCCAAAACGAGACAAAGCGGAATTCGAATGAAGAAGGAGCCAATCACTCAAATAACGCACTAAAACGATAGACAACCACCAAACGAATGCAGAGAAGCAATCACAAAGTTGACTGAGCAGATAAAAACCACAAAATCCCAAGGGAGGCTCGATGCACAATAGCACCTAGATGCCCTAGGGCTAAAATGTAAAATCAATAGAAACGGGAAAACAACCGAAGGATGAAGGTCACAGTCAATCAAAAAAGGCTCCAGAACACTCAGGAAGTCAAAAAAATGAAACCAAAACCACATATCGGGCTTAGAAAGCTCAAAACCAAGCAAACCCTAGCACCTTTCATCATTGGCGCGACTGTCAGGCTGAAACTAGTGCCATGACAGGATTGGCGCGGGTAGTAAACTGGAAACTAGCGCCAATTGGCGTGACTGTCAGGCTATTAAGCGCGCCAGTCAAGTTTGCTATGAAAAAATAAAAATAAGCAATCCAAGAAGCAGACCAGTGATGTTGGAGCTCAAACCAAAAGCCGAACTCACGAAAAGAGCCAGCCAAAAGAGCTGATCAAGCAAGAAAAGTCAAGAATCGACCGAAAGACAAGACAATACTTCAAGTGTTGAGTTCATAAACTAAACCGGAGATTGACTGAAGCAGCATTGATCTACTTTCGCTAATGCAGAGCAAGAGCGTTTCGAAGGCTATCTGGCTAACTTCAGGCTCCGTCTGTAGTTTATAAAGCAAACAACAAGCTAACTCCCCATTGGAGTCGCCAATTTGTTGTAGAGGTAAATCCCCTCTGCGGACAGAGGCGATCCCTACTAGCCCAGATCGGGTCTAGCAAAAATCATATCACGCTAAGGCGCAGGTTCCTAATTACAATAAACCAACTTGCGAAGAAGGCCTACCTCAAGTCCAACGCTGTTGTTTGTAGGGAAGATGACGTTCTCGTTTCCTTGCTCCAGAAGATCACAATCCTCTCGCTCACCGTGATCGAACCCCTGCACACACAAGAAACACGACAAACACAAGCGTAAAACCTGATATATGCAATTATGTATCAGTCAAAGAAGACACAACTCATGATCATAATGAACAATACGAGTGGAACCATAACCAGTAGTCGCTTATCATTAATTCATACAAAGGAAAATACGACCAGGCTCTGACGCTGAACCTTCCTTCGGCGGGTCGTCAGTGGAATACGTCTCGGTAAAGCTTGCCGGGAATAGGGACAAGCCTCTCTCTTCGATCGTCAATCTCCTTGCTATGGATTTGGCACTATGAGGATTATCAAAGCTCTTGCAGCATTCTTTAGGCTATGAAGGCTCTTGGAGATTAGCTTGCAAGGAGAAATGGCAAGCTTATATAAATGGTGGAAGAGGAGTTGGGATCCCTACAATCATGGGATTGGCCCTATCCTCAAGGAAGCTTCCATGAGAGGTGGCAAACTACTTCCTCTACATGGAAATCCGAAGCCAAACGTCCCAAATCAATTTAGAGACCAGTTCAGGAGTTGGTTGGAGTCAATATTCCACCATTTATTTTTAAAAAACACCCTTTATTAAGCCTGGCACGAGTGCGACTCTGAGACAGAGCGCCAATTGGCGCACCCTCTTTGGAATATTTCCCCCATTGGCGCGGGTATAACACTGGCTAGTCGCGCCAAGGATGAAAAGGCTATTTTTAGGGTTTTTCACAAGGAGATGTCTTCAGGGGAATGAAAGTCCATGTCTAGGGGAATGCCATGGAAGTGTTTTCAGATCATGTCACTACTCACAGGTCACGGAATAAGCCCTCCAAAGTGCGGGACGGGGAATTGCAAGGACAGTGACAAATTGCTGTGTAACAACATGTCTCCAACACTTTTCTTCTCTACATGTGAAATACAACTACCTTTTTCTTTATTACCGCTTGAAACAACAAGTTGATCATAATTAATATTTGAAGTGGATCAAGCAGTTCATGAAACAACGAATCATAAGACACATATGGTATAGGTTTTAGGGTATCCCTAGAGGAAACCATGTTTTCCATTGGATTATATTGAAGATTAGGCTTATGTACATTGATATGATCTTGAAAAACCAAGGGATCAACTTTCACTTTAGGCTCCATGCAATTATTGAACCGTTCGAAGTTCTCCTCAATAGGATCTAGATCATGGGAAGTGGATGGAGGCTAAATGGATGGATCAACAATTTGATTTTAAAATTTCCCAACTTCAACATCATCACCAAGAGGCACCCAAATTTGTATTGAAAAAGAAGGAGGACAAGGAACAAATAGAATATTAGGTTCTTCATCACAAATGAGAGGTGTCTCATGGTTTGAAAAATATGGGAGAGAAGAATCATCTGGGGGTTCAGATATTCAAAAAATTTCAAGGTGAGTAGAATCAAAATTTGAAAATTTTCCTTAATGAAATCCAAACCAATCACTCCCTCGAGATATTCATAGCAAATGTGAAGAAATTGATGAAGAAAAACCTTTGCAGATTCACTAGGTTTCATCAGGATATTCATAGCAAATGTGAAGAAATTGATGAAGAAAAACCTTTGCAGATTCACTAGGTTTCATTATAAGAAAATCAATCATTTTACAAACATCTTGATAATCACACCTTTCATAGGCTTGATGAAGCTCCATAGCGAGTTGTTCGAAAAAATGAATAGAAGCATCTAGTAAAGTCTGACACCATTTCTTAACTCAGCCTTCAAGCGTAAGGGTGAATAATATACTGGAAGTATATTAAAAAATAAGTTCATAATATTCACAAAAATTGAGAAGCAAAGATATGTGCTTGGCTATGAATGTTTCACCCTTGCCATAAAACTTCAATTAGGACAAGTCATCAATTAATTCCATGGGAACTTTAAAATTTTATCTATTATAAAACAACTCAAGATTATAATTTGGGAAAGAACCATTTAAGATAAGAGATTAAAAATAGACTCAATAGGAAAAACATGGCATATGGCCCTCCTAGTTCCAAAATGTTGACCGTGCGACATACCACCAACATACAAGGGGTCTCCCTGAAGTGAAGTCCCAATTAGACCTCACATGTTTGGAGTAGGAGCCCCATCTGGAGTATTGACCCGACCACCATAACTCTAAGATTTACCTTGGTTTCAATGGATAACATAAGATATTGTACACATAACCTTTGAACAAAAAAGTAAGTTGACATTGTGAAACACCAATTGCGTTAAGTAAAAGGTGGCCTTCACGAGAGGGGAGACAAGAGTGAGTCTCTAGAAGGTAAGTAATATTACTAACCTAAGAGAGGCACACGAGAGCATGCAAAGATGCATCAGTTATCTAGCGAAGTAGTTCACATAGACACAATGATCATTAAATCAAATACAACACACATTCAACAAAATGAGCACCAAAGCCAATGAAATAGTTCAATTTTTTTTGTACATATGAACATAGCATATATCGCAAACATCGAAAGAATAGTCATAAAATATTCAGGATACATGCATCAAAATGTGTTGGCTCATTGATCTTCAATTATTAGGTGAAAGATCTAAGTACATAGTTACAATGGTGAGCCGCTAACTATAGTAGTGGAGAATTAAGTCACGTCTTGGTTCTCCAAAGAATAGTCTTCTCTCCTATGCCAAGCTAGAGAAGCCAAGGCTAGATCTCCAAATCTAAAGCCTCCAAAATCCATTTTCTTGAGTTATGAGTTTTCTTTTATAACAACAGGAATGACCTTTCATATCCCCTATGAATTTTGAGCTACCCTCATGACTCTTGGACTCCTAAATGACCTTTGAACTTCTATAAGACTCTTTTTTCCTCATGTTACCTTTCATGTTCCACACGTGACTCTTGGACATCCACATATTTACATTTTACCGTTTTCCCTTTGATAATACATAACTACATTTCACATCATGTGACAAGACACATTGTCACCATTAGACTATGTGATGACACTTTTACAAGCCATGACTTGGCATTGATGACATGGAACTTCATGATGATGTGGCAATGCCATACTGCTCTTCTTGCTAATTTTTCTCCAATATTCATAAAATATCTTCTTTGTTCTTCATCTTCACCCTCCAATATGTCTTGGATCAACATTAGTACCTTTTGAGTTATCATGAAATGTCTCCAGTTTTTCATGGTTCAATATCTCTCCATGTCCTCATGATGGTTCTTCTTTGTGCTTCTTCTTTGCACGTTCTTATTTGTTCCTCCTCCTTAACTTATTCTTTGAGCATTACCTTTCCCTGTTGAGGAAGTACATCTTCCAATGAATTTCACTCACGCAATACAAAATCATTATTGAAATCATCTATTTTATCTCTACCTTGCTCATGGAATACATTGCTTGTGATAGGCCTCTGAAAGGATTGAGAAGGAAGGGCTTGATGAGGATGGTACAGTTGAGCTAAGAAATGGTTGAGGAAGGCACCACTGGTTACTTAAACTGTGACATGCATTATAATAAGGGGCTCCTTAGGGTTCAGATCATTGGGAAAGTGCAAGAGATAGTGTGATGAGATTTCTCACTAAAATTGTGCCATGCGCTACGCTAAAGGGAGTAGAAGACAGTGATAACAAAATTGAGCTTGGTAGTGAGAAAGGGATGACCCATTTCTCAATAGAACTGTGCCATGCACTAAGGGGGTAAGGCAAGACAAGTCTTAGCACAATGAGGAAGTTTAGTGCACAAGGGTTAAGGGCTTGCTGACTAAAATTGTTCCATGCACTATGAATAAGAGGAAGGATTAAGGGAGAGCGTAGTTTTCTTAAAAAGTGGTTGATTTTCCACAAGAAATGTGTCCTGCGCCAAGGGAGGCAGACATAGAAAGCCTTGGGCACAAGTAGGGGTTGCAGTCAACAGTGAGATCAAGACTTGGTATTGTAGCTATGACATGAATTGTACCTGAGAGGGATGCTTCCAGGCTAGTTCTTCAACAACAACTGACTTTTCACTAGAAATGTGCCCTACTCTCAGGAAGATTCATCGGAAGAGGAAATTGCATAGTTCACTAAGGCAAGCAGAATAATTCTAGGTCACTTTTCCTTAAAGGTGTTCAATGCACTATGAGGGGGAAAAGGCCTTGTGGCAGAATTTACTTCTATAGAGGGCCACTAGAAATGCTTCATGCACTATATAAGGCATAATTTCTCAAATATCAGTGAAATGAGCCAATACAAGCAAAAAGGGTTAGGTGACTATGATTTAAAAGAGTTTACCTTAACGAGGACTCACTGCACAAGTCTAGGAGGGAAATATTTCATCATTAAGGCTCATGAATAGGTAGTTCTCATCACCTGGTGAAGGATTGGATCTTTAATAACTTGCACTAGGCATTAGGACCAAGAAGAGCTCCAACATGGCTAAATGTGGGAATAGTAGGGTAAGAGTGGGAAAATAATCCCAACAAGGCTCAAACATTAATCACACACATGAATGCCATAAATACAAGATAAGGGAATGAGCAGCAATATTTAACAACAATCACACCTTGAAATGATATCAAATTCAAACTTATTTCTAAGTGGGACAGTTGAAACACCACATTGTGACACTTAGAATACAAGTTGCGACACAATGGTTGAATATGATCAGAAAGTACGCTAATCTATAAGAATGTGTCTAGCACATATTCTTATGATATGCAAGACCATATAAGAGAGAAAATTGTTCTAGAGCTTCTTCTAGTGATGTGCAAAGGTGTGACATGTACACAAGTGAAAATGGTTAAGAACAACACTTGCGATAGTAAGAAAACATTAAAATTACACTTGCAAACACTAAATAAATTGAAAGCAACACATGCTAGAGTGAATATAAAATGAAAAATACACTTTTAAAATTGAAATCAAGTGAAAGCAACAGTTGTGAACATAAAAGTGAAACTTATGAAATAAAATGTGTGCAAAGGCGATAGTTGAGAAAAATCACTAGAATGAGACAACTGAAACCAACATGAGACAGACTATCAATGGAGATTGTGCACTGACTATCAACATGAGTTGCATAGTACATCATGCCTATGGATTGTATAGTCATTGTTAACAGTGATTGAGCAAGCCTTACTTTCAAGAGTTGTGCAATGCCTATCTAATCTTACATAAAAAGATGTGAATTTGTGAATTCATTGAGCATGTGTGAGCAAGAGAATTTGACAATTGGAGTGAGAAGAAGATTTAAATAGTTCACAAAACATCAATCGACCATGAGTGAAAAATCTTAATATCTTATGTAGGCTCCAAAATTCAAGTGTAGGAAAAATTTGGGAGGGTGTTGATCGTAGCGTCAACAAAGTAAGCTTGAAGTTATTCTTGAGAAACCTTACTTGAAGTAGATACTGGACCAATATTTAAGACTTATTGAAACATTTTTTAGGTCATATTTGTATAAGACTTGAATCATATTTGGAGACATTAGTTTTAGCACAGTTCAAGATTTTTGAAGCAGACTTTTTGGACTTGACTTTAAAGAATCCTTGAAGCATCTTTGGAGTAGATTTTGGAAATTATTTTAGAAATGGAATTTGATATTTATCTTGAATCAATCTAGGGTAAGATCACTTATGGGTTTGATGATCTAAGGTATGCACTTCTTACTTGAACTTTTAATATGAAAAGGGGCAGGATTGAAGTTGTTTTGTTGTAATTTATCTATTTTCCCTAGTATGGGAGCCAAAGAAGATCTTATTTTATATTTCATTCTATAGGATGGAAGGGTGGTGCTAGGAAAGGAAGTTGTAGCTTCATATAGGAGGTTATCACCTCCTTCTAGTGGGAGCTGGTAAATCTTGGGGTTTTAGCCGTTCCAGTTGTAGCTGGTAAACTAGAAGTTGTAGGTTCCTTTGTAATATAAAAATATTGTACATGCATATATTGTGTTCATTTTATGTGATGTTATTGGATACTCATTTATATTTAAATTTTTGAAAATTTACGAAATATTAATTCACCCCCCTCTCAATATTTCCAACATCTTGAACCAAAACTATCCTTCGAAGAGGAATACAACTAATACTAATAAGGTATAGGTATTTGGAGGTGAATACCTTCCAATAGAGCCCCAAAATTAAAGAAAACTTGCAGTACATATAACTTACTTCAAAATATAATCCTTGATTGCAACATATTTCCTTAGATCAATGTTGAACAACAAGGCCCCCCCCCCACCCCCCCCTCCCAAATTGTTTTTGATATTTTAACATAGGATTCATGCCTAATCCAATAAGGAGTGGAGGATGGTCTTACTTTATGATTGACCATCAACTCTCCAAAATTCAGATTGCAACCTTGTTTGACACATTGATTTGCTTCCTAGTTATTATCCCCTAGAATGTGCTTGAAACTCATCTTTGGGATATCTTTTAATACCTTATTTTTTGATACTTGAACATAGGATACATGCCTAATCCACTAAGGTATGGATGATGGTATTAATTTATGATTTACCATCAACTCTCCAAGCTTCAAATTGCAACCTTGTTTGGCACATTAATTTTATTCCTGGTTATTATCCCTTAGAATGTGCTTGAAACTCATTCTTTGGGATATAGTTTGATACCTTCTTAATCAGACTTAGGATATTATCCAAAAATTTGTCTCTAGGGGAAAATCCTTTATCCAAATAGTGAATTATTAAAAGGGAGTCACCCAACACAATGAGATAAAAGACTTGAAATTCTTTGGTGAGAATAATTCCTTGGAGTAAGCCATACGATTTATCTTCATTATTTGTCATCTTCCTTGTGCCTTATGAATACTCTAAAACTCTCATTTCTTTGAGGCAATAACGAGCACCCCCCCCCTAGTCTCACCCCTTTATTTACTTATTAATTATCGTCCTCACTTTCATTATTTATTATTTTATTCATTATATTATTATTGTTGTTTTTTTTTGTTATTATTAATTTAATAATATGGTGCAATACACAATCCCCATCTTCAAGGAACTTCGTCTCAAAGTTAAGTTCAATCATATAAGTTATAATTTAATTACTTCTTTCTCTTCTACACAACACCCTCTGTTGTAACTAGTATAAATTTCACCCATGTGAGCATAATATGCATTGGAAGTTACTTCACAACATTGGGGAAAAGTGCAAGTACTCTCAAGCTCTTCTTTCCCAAAATTCAGAACCAAGCTTAAAGCCCCATCAGTCTATACAAGGGCCCCAAGGCTCAAACCTCATATGCCTCAAGGAAGACATCTAGTCCAGTACTCGCGTACCCTAGGCATCTTGAAAGGGTAACCAAAAATATCTCCATAGCTCCTACCAAGTATAACCCTAGGCATCAAAGCCTCATAGATAAATCCATCCCACTTCTAGACTTCAACATCACAACTCCAATATCAAGCACTCAACCTTCTCAAGATGGTACCATGTCCCATCAAGGGCTACATAAGGAAAAAGACACACTGACATAAGTAGTTGATTGAGATTTTTCCTAGCCCATGAGGTGTTACATATTCTCCCTCATGGATATGGGCTCCTACAAGATCATCAAATAACTAGCCCTCTAATATCATTGCTAGATTTCTTGGGACTCACCCCCTAAGAACATGCAATCAATACATTAGTTATAAATTTAACATCATTATATCATATAAAATAATCCACATACTAACTCATGCATGTCATCATGAAAATAATACATCATTGTTATCATAACATCATGAATAATAGGACACCATATGCTTACACTTGCCATCATTAATTAATGTAAACACATGATAGCATAACATCATAAACATGAATAATAACCCCATCAAAATTAGAAATATCACATGTAGAGACCTACAAAATATTATAAGCATTCTCATCATGGTTCATTAAAAAAAAAATCCCTCTAGGATCTATCAGCCTAGCCTAAATCATCTTTTTGATAATCATTTCCTCTTCTTTCAAGAATGTTGACAATTTAGGGTAGGTATAGTCAAATGTTAATGCTTTCATATATTTCCTCATCTAAATACATTGTTAACTCTCAAGTGGGTCTACATTATTTATAGATACAATATCTAAGCTTGTATTCTTGCTTCATAGTCAAAGTTGGAGAAATTTGTTATTATCAACACAATTTTGAATATATTAATTAAAAAATAATAATGGAATAACGTGGTCCATAGATAAAATATTTCAATAACCATGTTAAGTAAAATATTTCAATGTTAACTATATATATATATATATATATATAAAGTGATTAAAAATTTAATTCTTATAGTTAAAAATATTTCAAGTAGTCTTATTATTCTATGTTTTGACCACTTTTCAAGCATATTTTCAAGTCAAGTTTGTCTAAAATCTAGTAGAGATTAGGTGGAAGAGTAAGTTTAAGTTGTGTAGTCTACACAATCCAAATTCTAAAGGGAATTTCCAAGACATTGAATTCATTTATGTATTAAAAAAATAAATTTAAGAATTTAACCCATTTATGCATTAAAAATGCAATTTAAATAATGAAAAATTACACATGATATGTTTTACACACACACGTAATAAATAAAGATCCATCTTTATCCAAATTTAGGGATCAAATCTCTTGAGGTGTAAACCTTTTTCAAAATTTTGCAGTCCAAAAAATGTTTGCACCTCAAGAAATTTGATCCCTCTCAGTGCTTGGTAAATCCATGATTAAGATGGATCTATACTGGTTGTAGTAATTTAGGACCCTATTTCTACATGTCCAAACATTATTTCATTATATTCTTCCTTGATTTATAAACACAATCAAATGGTGACATCTTCCCTTTTTAGACAAACTATAAATTGTTTTAACTCCCTTAATGTATGGGGTTCCTATCTAAATATTTCAGCTTATTTTTTATCATTTACCATATAATCCATATGATGAATAAATGCAAAGAACTCTACTTCATGATATCTAGGGACATTCTTCCTTGTTTACACTTTAACTTTCTCTTGACTTTGATCTAAAATTTATCATTCTTCCCCTTTTTAAAAGGCGATGTCCTACAAATAATGTTGACCAATAACTATTTACCAATTAATTTACTCATCACTCAACAATTACCATGGATTTGTAAATTGCTATTTTCATTTTTAATTATATGCTACATTATCACTTTCATTAACCTTTTTGAAAACATTATAATATAAAAGTGTTAGAAATTAATTAACAAAGCAACGCAACACATAAAACAAGAGAGACACAAATATACGTGGTTCACCCAATTTTGGCTAAGTCCATGGAGAAACAGTTAGTCCTTTCTTTTATATTATCAAGCAAAATGAATAAATAAAACCTACAAAAAATTCAATGTAATTTCCTCTTCGCTCTCACATTGTATCCTCTCTCTTTCTCACTCAAAATAATCCTACACAACCGTAACACAATTCCCTCATATAAATCAAGGGTTTTCATCTAGGGAAAAATACCCAAATCAACATACCTTCTACCATCAGATCATCCTCCTAATGAACGACCTAGTATGACTACGGAATTACAATATTTTATAAGGAACATTTTCATCTATTTTTAGCTTCAAGGGAAATGCCCACGAACCCCCGCGAGGATTTCGTTATCCCCTGCACCCCACCGTCGTGGAGGGGTGTATAGTCTTCCTGGGGTATACACCCAGCTGAAACAAAACCTTTGAATCAGGAAGATAATTAGGCTCCACGCCCAACAAAAAGAAATATCTTTGCTAATTCACCATAACTATATCCCAAAAAATTAAACAAACTTAATTTATTTAGTATATATATTATTCCTATCCTTATAACACTTTGCGAGTTTCTGTATTTCTTTCATCATTTCATAATGCAATAAAACTTTAATAAAGGTTAAATATTAACCAAATATTACAACCAAATTCATATACATTAAAATTCACTTACAATATACCCTATCATCCCAATATTTCATTTACTTTAATATTTTTTCACTCATTTTCTTCATTTTATTTTCTGGGCCATATTTAGTTACCTAGAAAAATTTGGAAAGAGTATAATAGTGTGGCTAAAGTTGATAGGTATGGCCAAAGTGTTTGAGTAACATGTAGGTTCTGAGGGTTATATAGTGTAATTTTTGTGTGGCTTTTTAGTCGGATGTTTTATTTATATGAGGAATGATATTTAGAATATTTCTAGATATATGAAAGCTACATGAGCATATATTAAAAGGTAGGAGAAAATTTGTTGATTTTTCATAGGCTCTTCTAAACTAATAATTACTCTTATGATTTCTTAGGTTAATTTTTTCTTGCATTCCTATTCATCATAAACAAATTACACATAAGACCTCAATGGTATAAACAAAATACCATTAGGATCATAAAGAGACGACCAAACAAGAGATAAAATAATTTACCTTGAGAAAAACCACATGGGGATAAACCCAACAACCTTTCCCTTAGAGAAAATATTAAGTTCAACAATAGATACATCTAATATTTTTAGTCAAGGACAAGGTAAAACTAACTGTTGTAGCCCCTAAAGACAACCTTGAGTTGCAAAAGACTAGTGCCTAGGACATCCTAAAATCAAAGGTTAAATGTAGACAAGTATATGGATGCCTCTGACAGAATATGAATTAAGAGAAGTAATGGTTTTGGTGGTTCAGTAATGGAGAATATCTTTGAGTATGATTCCTGTGAATTAACCTATACTGCAAGAGGGCTCAAGAGGTTGAATGGATGGATGGCTTTCAAATGGGCCAAGTATGAAACAATGAGAAGAGGTTTTAAAATATGCAGAGGTGCTGAGGAAGAACAAAGAAGGAATCTGTGAAGGACAGGCTTAATATCCTTAAGAATCTGTCTCCCGTGAACTTAGATCAAACAGATGTGAGTGGAATATGGCTAACAGGAGAGATTTGTGGAGCGCAAATTAAGGGAGCACAACGTATTTAATACATGAGCGCTATACATAAACGAATTCATGAATAAATAGGCATACTACCGTCAACTACATTACACAAATCATCAAAGCAGCAGAACATGAAATATTATTATATATAAACAGGAGATTGCAAATAAACAAGAGAACATAGATACATACTACTCATTGCCCCATATGGGATCCAAGTAAACAACGTTGTATCATATTAAGTTCAAAATAGCTCTCCCAAATATGTATCTCAGATCACAGGGAGCACAATTATACAGAACTACAACAAAATTCTCCAAAATTTCAGAACCCTTATTTCATCTTAGAACTCACTACATATAGAGTTCTCCTTCAGGGTTTACGATCAAATATTCTTTCATGGTCGAACCACACATGTGAAAACGAAAATATCCTAACAAACTAGCAAAGCGTGTATCAAGCATTCACACATGTAACAGAAAATCAAAACAGAATCAGGTGAAATCAGGATTTCACCAACCAAAACATCACTATCTAACAGTAAAAAGAAACAAAAGTGTTGGCCATGGAGGCCAAATTCCGGAATCTTCAAAAGGAGTGGCAAGAAGTGGCTGAGAATAGGTGGGCGGTCTGGCCTTCATCATATGATTCCATATGTTGTTTAAAAGCCTCCACTATATAATTCTCATGATTTCCACTTACCGTTGCGGAACGACCAACTGTGCCACGCGTGCCTCGCTCTTTAGTGGGGATTTCCTGGACCAACCGGATAATCATAGTTGTGTTTTTTCGCCAAAAACTCATGTTGTGCTTTAACCTGCAAAATCTGGAGACTGGATTTTTTGAGGGGGGTATGGAGGGTTTTTGGTATTGAGTGGGGGGCGCGAAATAGATCATGAGTCGTTGGATGCGTGAGATGGAGCGGAGATGAAGAGAGGATGGCAGAAGCGATAGCGGAGTTAACGGGGCTCATTAACACTAAATAGAGCGGGACAAAGGCTATGGAAATGCTATTGATAACATGGCAGGAAGGTGGGGCCCATCTCATATTGCAAATTGCAAACCAAAGAGATTTTTTATAAGGAATGGAGGGCAAACACTAGAATCTGTGATGTGCGATTTGTAGTGGCAGAGGAGTGACGTGGCAGGGCGGAGGTGGGACCACCCGCATATCAGATATCACAAGTTTTATATGCGCACAATGGAAGGTAAGAGTTAAGATTTGCGGGGAGCGATGTGTAGTGAGCGGGGGATGGATGAAATGGAACAGAGGTGGGGCCGCCTGCACATTGCAAATCGCAAGAGTTGCAAATGAGCAGCGAAGGGTAATGCTTATAAAATGCAATGTGAGAAATGAGATGGGCAGAGGATGTGACGTGGTAGGACAGAGGTGGGGCCGCCCGTAGATTTCAGATCACAGGTTTTATATGTGAGCAGTGGAAGGTAAAATTTAAACGTTGTGGGGAGAAATGTGTGGTGAGCAGGGAATGGATGACATGGCACGGAGGTGGGGCTGCACGCGGATCGTAGATCACAAGTTTTATGTGGGAGCTGTGAAAGGGTAATCATTAAGATTTGTGATGGGCGAAGTGCGATGGTGGGAAGGTGACGTGGTAAGGCGGAGGTGGGGGCCACCCGCTCATCACAAATTGCAAGGTTTAACATATCAGCGACAGAGGGAAAATGGTATTATATGTGAAATGTGATGCACGATGCGAAAAGGTATATGGGCACCGGTAAAGGTTTAGAGCGGAGAGGATTGAATTATTGATGATAAAGATTCATGCAGAAAGGTGAAAAGGGCTAAGGTTTAAACACATCGGTAGTTTTGCAAAGGAGTGTGATGGTAAAAGTATGGAGTTTTTATGATATGCGATCAACGATTAAATAAGGGGCCCACTTCTCCACCTTGTGTGCAGTCATAGGCCAACATTGGCTCCATCTGGGGACAACGTGTTGTTCTAAGTGAATTGAGAAACTGCAGACCTGAATGGCTGTGCTTTATTGGGTGCATGGAGTCACGAATGCATACTGTAAATCTGAACTGAAATAAAATTTGAGTTGTGCACTTCCAACTATCAAGACGGAAATCATTGTCGCACCCTGAAAATCTTGAATGCTGAAATCTGAACTATGTTGAAACTAGAAACTGAAACACACTTGAACTAAAAACAAAAAATCAATCTGAAACTAGACTAGAAAAATTCTCATAGAATTGAGCTTATTTTCACACCTAGCTACCGTAATCTGTTGGAATTACTGCTATTCTAAATGATACAATAATGCTAGTGTATCCAGGTAAGCAAGTGCTCTAATAAATTTGTTCTTTCATTGTTTTTCACCAGACATAGGAACAAACCTGTTAATAGTATTTGATAGGGATTCCCAGCCTAATCTTCATTGCAAGGAGCTTGGTAAACCTGAAAAGCAACAAAAATGTTGAAAAGGTATTGTGGCTTTTTTATGAATATTTCTCAATATAGATAGCCACTGGATCAGGATATACTTGGCCTATTTTTTAATATTCTGACCCAATCAATCCAACCTCACAAATTGGTACTGCACATGTGTTCTCCATGTCTTCAAATAGCTCATAACATGTTTGCGTTTTATCTGATGAATTAAGGCATAAAGGTAGAGAATCAAACTGGATCCATTATTCCTATGTTTTAAGCTTTGCCTCTCTATTTAGTAGGTTCATTTCCACAACAACTGCAATATTTTTCATTTCTTCGAGGGTTGCAGTGTCCCTTTCTCTTAATTGGAATGTCGGCCCTGCATTAAAGGCATTTGGGTAGTGCAAGGGAGCTACTCTTGGGGGTGGCCTTATATCAGCAGACATTGAATGATAGACCTTATTGAACCTGGCTGAAAAATATTGTACTGTCTCCCCGGGCTGTCTTTTTAAATGTCCATACTCTTCTATGATAAGAAAGACATTTCCCATGATTACCCATAAACCTATGAAAACTTGCATGAATTGATGAAAATTGCTCATGCTAGCAGCTGAAAGATTCTCAAACCAATTTTTAACTTCACCTTGCCATGGTGGAACAAACATCCTGATACATACCTCATCTTCTTCCTTTACTGGTGACTGCAATACACTGACCAAAGGAACATGGTAAACATGCAACTTCAGATCTCTAGAAAATTTGTAACAGGAAAGCAAACCTCATTCCAAACTGCTACTTTGCTTGTGTGTTGAAACTGATTCTCTTCGAATAGCAAGGGAACAGATTATTTTTCCTCATTATCCACGGTAGTCAAGTGATCTGAGTGTTCTTTATCTTTCTCTCTATGACATAGAATTTTGCAAGGGGGCCGCAAACTCTCGTTAATTTTGGGTGAAGGAACATGGTTTGTAACAATCTGTTGCATTATTGAAAGAGAATTTGAGAGATGGTCTTCATCATGCAAATCTGACTAGTCTTTAATCTCTGAAGGAAACATTGCTCGTTGAGGATGCTCTTGTGGATCCATACAATTAAGCTCTGCTACCTCTGTTTCCATATCACCAAACTGTTGTTGATTTTTAGTGTTGTCCGTTGGGAAACATTTCAAATCTTCCCCTTCTTCATGGAGGATAAGCTTGCCTCCCTCTTCTTCAGAATAGGATAGGAACTGGTTTTCTACATGCAGTCCAAAAACCACCATGGGTCGTTCTTCTTGGAGATTAAAGGGTGTGGGCCCTTTTTCTGTAATGGCTTCTTCGAACTGCTCTTTAGGAGGGTCAGGCAACTTCAAGGGTATGGATGATGACTTCTCATTTTTGGGAGGATCAACTTCTTTCTTTGTGGAATTGGATGTAGTGACCTTATGAGGGGCTGACTCTTCTAATGGCTTCTTCCCTTTACTAGCAGAACTAGGAGGGGTTTGTTCTCTTGATATTGACCCTTCATTTTTTTCTTGCCCTCGGGTTCTCTTTTTGAAATACCTGAGTTCATACTTCTTGTGGAGTTGAGCCTACATGAAATCCACGAACTGTCTGCAGTAATTTTCAATATCTTAATCTTCTGGAGGGACTTCCTTCTCTTCTTGCTCCCCTTGCAGGATGATTTCACCCTCCTCATCATCGAAGTAAGCGAGGAATTTATTCTCTTGACTGTCTGTAACTTCCTTGGCCTGTCCCTCCACTTCCCCCTCCAGATACAGAGGAGGTTGGATATGATCTTTATGTTCTTTCCTTTCCCGTTGTAGCAGTTGTAGAGGGGGCTTTCGATGCTGGGGATTAAACCCATGTTTTGGAATCATTTGGTTGGACCAAGGAGGGGAATTATTTGCCTCCAATTCAAGCTTAACCAACTTATTTGAGAGGTTCTTGGTCAGCTTGATCATTCCTTCCATTCTATACTCTTGTGATTCCCTCTCCTGATTTGAAGTAGAAACCTCCTCCCTGTTTTTTCTTCTGGCTTCATGCTTAGTCTTCCCCTTGAATTTACCAGTAGAAGCAAAGTTTGATTCTACCTCCAATGCATTAGTCTGAACTTGATCCAGAGATGTGGTTTTTCTTTCTCTTAGGGTGAACCCAACTCCGGTTTGAAATCTCCTGCAAAGACCACTTTAGCAGTTGCTTGGGGAGGCTTTATCTCAACAGGAAGATTATTATAGAGCTTATTGAAACTCTTTATGGATTTTGTTACATCTTCATTGTGTCTTTTTTAAAGAGTGTTGAAATATGTTAGAATGTATCTGTGATCCCTCTTTTCTCCCCATTTTAGTGTGAAGAAATTCTCCATTTCTTCCCAAGAGGTGACTGTGTTATCAGCTAGAGACTTGAACCACTTTCGAGCCTCGCCATCCAAGGATTGGACGAAAAGCCTCAACACCACATCTAAGTGCTCTACATTCATATTCTCAGAAAAGGGGCAAAAATTTTCAATGTTTCTATGCACAAAAGTACTATCTTCCCCGGTGAACTGAGATAAGAGATTTAGATAATCTTGAGGCATATCGTTCAATACTTGGGGTAGAGCTAACGGAGCATACTTGTTCAGGAGGAAGCCAAGCACAACCATTCGGGGTGGTGGTGGTAATTTATGAGGATGATTTGGCTGTGGTATAACAGGTATATGTTGAATAGAGGTTTGGATATTTATCTATGAAGAGATTTGGAGTGTTGTGACTTCTTTGACGTCTTCAGCCTCAAGAGTAGGGTGCAAGGGAGGCAGAGAAGCATCAGTGGATTCAGCTTCGTCTTTTGGCTAAACTGGCTAAAGAAGAGGTTTATGGAGGATACTCAAGTACACGAGCTGTGGAGCCATGACCATAGATTCCAGCTTTCTGAGATAAGGAAGGCGAATCTTCTAGAGAAAATGAGGGTAAGTCAGCCTAGCTGGGTTGCTTCTCCTTCCAAATTCTCTTAAATATGATATTTTCGGGATAAGATACAAAAGGGGTTCTCTGCTGAGAAGTATCTGATTGAGTATGAGGCCTTGTGTAAGCGAGGATTGTAACTGATTTGAAATTTTATAACAGTGGAGTCGCCAAGGTGAGGGTTATGCAACTCTCAACCCTTCGTGCTCACCTGATTGAAGGGTGAAGATAATGTCGTATCCTAGGGAAAATATTTTCTAATTCATTCCCCAGAAACGGTGCCAAAATGATGTTGTATCCCCTAGACACAGCCTTGAGTTGCAAAAGACCAGTGCCTATGACATCTTAAAATCAGAGGTTAAATGTAGACAAGTATATGGATGCCTCTGACAGAATATGAATTAAGAGAAGTAATGGTTTTGGTGGTTCAGTAATGGAGAATATCTTTGAGTCTGATTCATGTCAATTACACTGTACTGCAAGAGGGCTCAAGAGACTGAATGGATGGATGGATTTCAAATGGGCCAAGTATGAAACAATGAGCAGAGGTTTTAAAATATGCAGAGGTGCTGAGGAAGAATGGAGGAGGAATCCGCGAAGGACATGCTTAATATCCTTAAGAATTTGTCTCACGTGAACTCAGAGGAAACAGATGTAAGTGGAATATGACTAACATTAGAGATTTGTGGAGCGCAAATTAAGGGAGCACAACGTATTTAATACATGAGCGCTATACATAAACGAATTCATGAATAAAAAGGCATACTACCGGAAGCTACATTACACAAATCATCAAAGCAGCAGAACATGAAAGATGATTATACATAAACATGAGATTGCAAATAAACAAGAGAACACAAATACACACTAATCATTGCCCCATATGGGATCCAAGTAAAAAACATTGTATCATATTAAGTTCAAAACAGCTCTCTCAAATATGTATCTCATAGCACATGGAGCACAATTATACAGAACGAATTCATGAATAAAAAGGCATACTACCGGCAGCTACATTACACAAATCATCAAAGCAGCAGAACATGAAAGATGATTATACATAAACAAGAGATTGAAAATAAACAAGAGAACACAGATACATCCTACTCATTGCCCCATCTGGGATCCAAGTAAACAATGTTGTATCATATTAAGTTCAAAACATCTCTCCCAAATATGTATCTCAGAGCACAAGGAGCACAATTATACAGAACTACAACAAAATTTTCCAAAAATTCAGAACCCTTCTTTCATCTTAGAACTCACTACGTATCGATTTATCCTCTAGGGTTTACGATCGAATATTATTTCATGATCGAACAACACATGTGAAAACCAAAATATCCTAACAAACTAGCAGAGCGTGCATCAAGCGATCACTCTTGTAACATAAAATCAAAACAGAATCAGCTGAAATCGGGATTTCAACATCCAAAACATCACTATCTAATTGTAAAAAGAAACAAAATAGTTGGCCATGGAAGCCAAATTCCGGAATCTTCAAAAGAGTGGTGAGAAGTGGCTTAGAACAAGTGGGCGGTCTGCCCTTCATCATATGATTCCATTTGTTGTTTTAAAGCCTCCACTCTCTATTTCTCATGATTTCCACTTACTGTTGCGGAACGACCAGTTGTGTCACGTGCCTCGCTCTTTAGTGGGGATTTCCTGGACCAACTGGATAACGATAGCTGTGTTGTTCCACCAAAAACTCATGATGTGCTTTAACTTGCAAAATCCAAAGACCGAATTTTCGGAGAGGGGTATGGATGGTTTTTAGTATTGGGTGGGGGTTGTGAAATAGATCGTGAGCCATTGGATGCATGATATGGAGCGGAGATGAGGGGAGGATGGCAGAAGCGATAACGGAGTTAGTAGGGCTCATTAACACTAAAAAGAGCGGGAAAAAGTATATGGAAAGGCTATTGATGACATGGTAGGAAGGTGGGGCCCATCTCATATCGCAAATCACAAGTCGGAGAGATTTGTTATAAGGAATGGATGGTAAATTCTATAATTTGCGATGTGCGATTTGCGGCGGCGGAGGAGTGACGTGGCAGGACGGAGGTGGGACCACTTGCAGATCGCATATCACAACTTTTATATGCGCACAACAGAAGACAAGAGTTAAGATTTGCAGGGAGCGATGTGCGGTGAGCGGGGGATGGATGACGTAGCACGGAGGTGGGGCCGCCCACACATCAAAAATCGCAAGATTTGCAAATGAGCAGCGAAGGGTAATGGTCATAAAATGCGATGTGCGAAATGCGATGGGTGGAGGATGTGATGTGGCAGGACGGAGGTGGGACCACCCACAGATCGCAAATCACAGGTTTTATATGTGAGCAGCAGAAGGTAAAATTTAAATGATTCGGGGAGCGAGGAATGGATGATGTGGCACGAAGGGCGGACCTTTCGCTCATCGCAAATCGCAAGGTTTAACATATGAGAAGCGAAGGGAAAATGGTATGATATGTGAAATGTGATGCGCGATGCAAAAAGGTATATGGGCACCAACAAAGGTTTAGAGCGAATAGGAGTGAATTATTGATGATAAAGGTTCATGTGGAAAGGTGAAAAGGGCTAAGGTTTAATCACATCAGCGGTTTTGCAAAAGAGTGTGATGGTAAAAGTATGGATTTTTTGTGATATGCGACCAACAATTAAATAAGGGGCTCACTTCTCCACCTTGTGTGCGGTCATAGGCCAACACTAACCATAACCAAATCCAGGGCTAACCTGGTCAACTAGAGCTACGTATCCTCAAAATTTTAGGTCAACTATGTCGCGAGAATATTTCATCTTTCCACAAAGATTCGATTTTCCTCTGAAGTATTTGATCTGCTCAAAGGTTCAAACATTTTCCACAGAGAAACATTTTCCTAAGAGATTTGATCTTCTTTCTAAAAAATTTGGCCTTCTACCTCAGATAATAAGTATGCCCATAAATTCAGTGTGCCTAGAGAATGAATCTTGATCTAGTGCCTTTATATAACCTTCCACGAGTACATAGGATAAGAAGAGTTGCCCATGGAATGATTGGAAAAAATGGCCTCTGCTAGGGTTTCTTTGTGCTTTGCTACCGACGTCGACTTCAAAGATGCATAACCAGTACCTGCCTCACCTGGCTCTGCTGCCATTACTATCGATCGAGATGCCTCTGTGGCCGCCACCGATACAGTGGATCATAAAGCTCTAGAGGTGGTCACGGCTGCGGCTACCCTCGGCTCCCCACTCTGGCACCATGCTCCATTCTTCTTCGAGGCCGTCGATAATGCTGGGAGTGTGAGAAATAAGGCGAATACGGTCATTGCCGCAAATCCAAACACCGCTTTGGCTATGGCATAAGCTGTTGTCCCTAGATGCATCAATGATGCAATTTAGATCTGAATAAAAGAAGATTCCCTCCCACATGGAATAACCACGCACAGGATTGGGGCAACCCGCATAGGCAGTAACACAGACTATTCCACAGTAGAGTACCAGTAGTAGCTTTGCGCCTTGGATCTACAAGTTTGGGGCGCTGGGGTACCGCGCCCGCTTGAAAAAACCCAGATAGGCCTGACAGATCTGGGAATAAAAGGATCAAGCACGGTACAGACACAGATTTGCACCGGTAGGATGGGGCTTTCAGGTTATTCCCCCCCTTCTTATCAGATCCAAATCTCGCTTCTCTCAGGCAAAACCATGTTGCATTGGGTGCGAGCAACAAATCTGGTGCAAGACCTCTCAAGCAATCTTGAATATAGGTTGGGGATCCCCTCGGCGCTTCAGAGACTACTTTATAAAGGTAAACAACTAGAAGACCCTCTTCCACTTTCTTCTTATAGTATTGATAGAGATGCTTCGGTTGTGCTTACCCTACATCTAAGAGGAGGAGCATCTGGGAAGCTATCCTCTGCTCTTGCATTCTCCTACAAAGATGCGGTCCATGCACAGCCGCCCAAGAAAACTATTCAATCAGGTGAGGCTCCCAAGCCTTTCTTGGTGGATAAAATGGAGGAAGTCCCCTCCATCGAAATCTCCCATCCATCGCTGGATGATCAATACCAAACATTTGCAGAAACCGCCATCATTTGCAGGTTTAATGGCCTATGGCCTCAAACAGCAAATCTATACCAATGGATCCACTCCAACTGGACCAACAACAAAAAAGTATTCCTTTACTAGAAGGGTTTCTTCATTGTAGCATTTGCATTCAACGAAGATTATCAGAAAGCCTTAACAGGAGGCCCATGGTTTTGGGGAACTGCAGGGTTAGTCCTCACCCCCTGGTTCCCAAACTTCGACCCCACTACAGTAGTCATCACCAAGCTTCCCATTTGGATCCGACTTCCAAACCTCCCGGCTCATTTATGGCACTTCTCTGTCTTCCAAGGGATTGGAAACTCACTGGGCCGCTTCCTGGCTACCAATACCTCTAGAGGGGAGAAAGGAATATACACCTTTGGCAGAATCTATGTGGAAATACACATAAGAAAAGGTATGCCTGATCAAATCAACCTAAAAGTTGGGGATTTCCATTGGACACAGACCCTAGACTTTGAGAACATAGCTTTCCGATGTCGTCACTACCATCAGATAGGGCACCTTCAGAACACATGTGCCTCATTCCTCGCCAAAAAGAAGAACAACATACGCAAGTCAAAATCCAAAGGCTGGAAACCTTGCGATCCACCCCCCATGAATGACATAGAGTCCTTCAGCTCAGAAAAAGAGGAGATTAAAGCGGAAGGGGAGGATCTTGAGCACATGAAGGACATGCCTTCAGCTAGCCCTGAGGAGCCCTTTGAACCTCTGATTTCTCAGAAATGCGCCCATGAATCTTCCGCATTAGATTCAGACAAGGAGACTCCACCTTCAACGCAGAATAGTCTGCAAATGGTTCCTTCCCAGCCGCTCCACAACGGATGGGTCAAAGTCAGTAAGAAAAAAGGGAAAAAATGCCATATAGAAGTTTCGACCGATTCTGGGTAGACCCTTTTGTCTAGCCTACTGTTTCCTGTTATCCTTTGCGATCTTTTTTGTTTTCTTTTTGCTTAGTCCATAGTTACTCTTTGGGACCGAGGTTGATAGTTTATCATTTCCGGCTCCCTGTTGTTCAGCTACTCATGATTGTAATCTCACTTTGTACTATATGCTTTCTTAATAGAATTAGTCTTATTTAGAAAGAAAAAAAAAAAAAGAGTTGCCCATAATTCGTCTCACTGTAGATGAACAGAAGAATAAGTGATCCAAAATTTCTTACCAAGTGATGAGATCGAATGGGAATATATATAGAGATTGAATGAACCGAAATGGTACGTCTATAGAGGCAAGCCAACCTGACATCTTGAAGGGACCAAGTTTACATTCTAGAGGTAAATAATTTAAATTTCAAATTTTAAAATTTATATTTTGAAGCCAACATGAAGAACATGTCTTATATTCATTATTACATGTACATCAAAGGCTAAAATATTACTTATGAAGACTCACCATAGCTACAAAATTCAACAATTTTTATATTAAAAATTTTGATTTTTCTAATGTATAATGAATAGTGAATTCAAAAATAAAATATACATATGCAAGTTTATGATTATAGATATATGATCATCTTATAACATGCATGTATATATGCATATATTTATAATTATGAAAAAGTGATGTCAAGCACATAGTTACTAATTCCCTTATATATATCATATTTTATCCATGTGTTAATTACTTATATATCTCCCTTAGTAAATATATTCTAGACTACAAAACAATTTATCATTATTAAATGTCGTAGTCTAACTAGATTGCTTTTTTGCCCTCAAAATCATGGAAATTTTGGTAAGATTTTAAGAAATTCTGTCATGGATTTTTGTAAATCCAGGTTATAGCTATCAAACTTCAATATTATGGTGACTTAGAGGTTTTTGATGCTGTTGAATCCATTTCCACCATCAAAAACATGATTCAAATACTGATACTGCAAAATTTTTTAATTTTGTTTTGCCCGGATTTCGGCCACTTTTGGCCATCTGGGCAATTCCTCCACCTCTGTAGACAACTCCTTATTAAATAACTAAAACCCATGTCTCAAAGTAATGGTTCATAATTTTAAATATGCACTATTTCGACCATCAAAAACATGATTCAAACACTGCTCTGCAGGATTTCTTGATTTGTTTTTGGCCAGATTCTGACCACTTTTGGCCGTCCGGGCAATTCCTCCGCCTCCGTTGGTTCATAATTTTAAATATTCACTAATACGCATGTATCGACTCAAATATAAAGTATAGTTTATATAAAACATTATTTTAGAAAAATAATTTAAATAATAAAAAAAATCTTCAAAGAAGTAACCACTTAAGATTCAGAACATTAGTTGATAAAAGTAAACAAGATTAATTAATAATTACATAATTTATCATTTTAGTGGTTGATGAAAACATACATGTGAGATTGAAAAAAACCAATTCACTTGTAATTTTGTAGAGATTGAATTGATGATACCGCAATCAATATGTTGGGGATGACTCTCCACCTAATCATAAGCTCAGTTGCACTATCTTTGTTTTATTTATTTATTATTAATTTTTCTTTTGTAAATTTTACAAATGATTTCTATTATAGAAGAAAATATTGCATTGATATCCAGTAAGACTTGGTCTTGGTTTAGAAAAACCAAACCATTCCATACATAGAAACAAAAGCTAGCCAGCAACCTTGTGTTTGCATTTGTTGATTCATAGTTGAGCTATATTTCAAAAAATTGAATTCACCTTATATGGAGTTAAGCATTACATTCAGATGAATTAACTTCAAAAAAAGGAGAAAAGGAATTTGTAATCTTTAAACAAGTAGAGAAAACATAAAAGAAGATCTATGCGAGAATTGCAACCATAACGAGATTCAGGAATGCCAACATGACCGAACAAAACTAAAACCAAGAGTGCAAGAGGAGGTATCCCACCGAACCAATACCATCGCATCCTTTGTTGGACGAACTCGAAACCAACTGAATAATCAGAAATAAGGACAAGTAAGGAAGACGTTTTTTCCCGCTGACGCAATGGATCAATCAGGGGTGCCACTGCTAAAAGCACAGCGTTTATAATCGTCGGAGCCTCATTTTCCTCCACACGATCCTCCACTGAATGAATATCAGACGTAGATCCCACATATTTCTCCACCCTAGACAACCTAGTGTCAATATCATCTATGCTGAAATGGATATTCCTTAGGAGTCGTTTAATGTCTTCCTGTAGAAGGATGTCAAGCTGCTGGTGCAGACTGATGGAGTGTAGGAAATGGAGACGACATTTCCTGAACCACCCCCGATACGGAACCCAATTGCATCTATGTCCAGAGACCTCAGAATCTAAGAAATAAGATTTCCCTCCAAACTCTTTCGACTCTAATAGTAGAATCTCTCTTCGAACCTCTGGAGGGATGAATTCAAAGAAGTTCACCACTGAGTCCCATCCAAAAATCTTGTATGTTGATGAAGAGGAGTTTGACCACCCACCCCTCCGACTGAGTTGACATTGTTGATGAGCCATCAAGCTAAGGGTGCCCCCCTAAGGCACAATAGCTGAGGAACCAATAGCAGAAACCAAGCATTGACAATTGAGATTCATGGGAGAAGGCGTTAGGACCCCAACAATAGAAAATGAGGTATCCCCCTGAACAGATAAGATAATATGGAGCGTAGAGGAAATAGGTAGTGTGACTTGCAGTGCCTTCGGAGAAAACGGGTCGGTGCCCACTAGAGGCGGAGCCCTAAACCATATACCGTGGGTTGAAAGCAGAGCTAGAATGGGATTGATTGCAACGGGGTAGACGACTTGAACTTGAATTATATAGTTAACAACGAGATAAACAACTAGGAAAGGAGGCACAACAGTAGACCGCTCTCAAGTCACTCTATTAGAACTAGATGGAAAAGGAGCCCGGATACCAAACCCCAGGCACAACAGTAGACCGCTCTCAAGTCACTCTATTAGAACTAGATGGAAAAGGAGCCCGGATACCAAACCCCACATACCAAGACTAGACATGAGAAGGATACACGAGTGGGTTCAAAGCTTTGTAACGACGAAGGTGACAATACTGCCACCAATTCAAAGGACGACCTTGAGCTGGTGTTATGGAGGAACAAAAGGAAGAACATTGACCTAGCTTCAGAGTGACAAAACTAACATGCACATTCCATACAACCATTAACTGAGCTAAAAAATCATCTACCATAACCATAGAGTAAGCATTAGAAAGGTGACAAGCAATTGAGAACGGATAAGTGTATCAGAGATACCAGAGTTCATCTGAGCTTGCAAGATGTGCTTTGCCACCCCAATTGTCGTAACTTATTTGCCACCAGGGATAGAACCCTATGCTGCTATAAAGCTCCGTTGAGCATGCAACGACCAATAAGAGAGGCGATCCTGGAGTGAATGTGGGATCACCTAATAGACATTTGGCAAGCCTACCACGATTATCTATACCATTCACCCATGCAAGCATTGTGATCTCATGAATAGGCGTGAGGAATGGCATGTCAGAGATCTTAGTTGATTGCTCAAATGGATTGTGTATGAAGGTTGCCATAACTCCTCCCTAAAAGAGTCTACAAAACCTTACACCCGCGCACTACCTTGTATAACTTACCCCATGTGAAAATTCCTATATCTGACAATCTAAGGAATCCTACTGCATCAATTGAGTGTACTTCACCTATTAAGTAAATTACATTTACATAACTAATTCAGATCTAAATTATTGAAGTAACTACTAAAGCAACCTACAATGAATAAATATGATTCTGAAATAAGGAAACTGAGCAAGAAATCAATCACACATAGGACAATTATTTTTGGACACAAGTCCCCGGAAAAACCCAATGCGGGAAAATCATTGCAGTAGATCTGAGATTTCGTATTATTAAGAAATGGTTGTTTCTGAATACATTGTTGAATACCTCTACGGGTTATTCAGTTACAGAGAGAAATATTGGCAGAAAGAAATTGTGAGAATACCTAACTCAATCATTGGATAATCTAGTTGATTCAAACACTGTAAGAACTTCCTCTAGAGGTATCTGCGTAGGCACTGCATCACCCCAACAAAGGATCAATCTGGCTCCCGGAATCTCAGATATGGACCTCCCAGTATTACACCCCGGCTTTCGGCTTCTGAATCTGATCCGACAGTTGAATCTCAGAAACCCTCTGAACCTCTGTGAAGCCTCTGTGTTGGCTCTGCATCATCCTGACTGATTCTGCGCTGGCTCTGTTGGACATCTATCTGCCTCTCTCGGTTGATGATTCTCCGACTGAGAAAATATCTCTTTGGAAGATACTATGCCCCTCATCGCATTGAATCACTTAGATCTGATCTTCGTCTGAGCACTGCTCCGTCAGAAGAATTCGATCTCAAGATTCACTCCATGTGTCTTTCCTTAAATGAACCTCAATCCTTCCTTTATAATCTTCTCATTGATAAATCAACGGTCGATATTAGATCTCTAATCAACAGCTAAGATTATATTAGACTTGATCTCTACCTTTTCTAGATTATTCTCACTCTGTTTTACTAATGTCCTTTAATTATTTAATTTCCCTAAGTTTAGACTTAGGGTCTCCATTAAAATAGTTAATTATTTTAATAAAACATTAACCGAGTGGAATTTTCACAGACAGTTTATGGGTTCTTTGGAATACCAGTGTCTAAGCCTCTCCGCAAAATTTGGGGCTTAGAGAACTTTCCGATGCTACAAAAATCAACACTCCCTCTTAGCGAGGAAGGTGCTCTAACAATATGCCTGCTACATACTGCTCTGTCCTTGAAGCATCCTCTACGTTGTTGATGTCCATCAACCACTGCATTGACGCTGCCACTATACCATTGCCCATGACACTGCCATTGTTGCATCCGTACTGCAACTCCCTCTCAAGTATTGCATCTGCTATGATGCTAGCACTGTCATTGCTAACGCTGCGAATCAGCGGCTGAGAGAAACAACTGAACTTGCCCAAAACTGAACAAGTGTTCAATGGATGCACCTCAGTACTAGAGACTCTGACTGTTGGTAACTAATGTGTTGTCCCTCTGATGCACTGCGCTACTGCTGCTCTGCACTGTGTTGCACTCTGCACTGCTACTGCTACATTGTTGTTGCTCTGCTCTGCGTTGCTCCAGAAATGAGCGTTGCTACCTACAGTAATGCCGTCTCCATCACTCCTCGGCTCTCACTGAAACTCCTCCATCCTGCTACTACTGATTATGGGCTCTCGTAGCAAGGTAATGATCCATGAGGTGGGCTCCTCAAGGGTCCTGCACAATTGAAGTTCAAGGTGAACTACAGCTCTATGTCACCCCACTTCTTAATAGGAGAAGCATGGGCACTCATAGAAAAATCATCCTGCTCGATCTTTGCAACTACAACTGTCGGATCATGCTTCTCATCCTTGTCATTTTTCTTCAAACGACATTGTGATGCAAAGTGGCTCATCTCACCACATCTGAAGCATTTCACCTTCGAGACATCCCTCTTTTGTCTTTGTTGCCCTTGTTGCCCTTACGATGTGAGGGTTGCATTCTCCTCCTCCTCCGGACCCTTAGATCTTCTCCCGTTGTGCCGTCAAGCTTGCACTTGACTAGATCTCTCCTCGGTGCTTCTTCCTGAAGTGCTGACCACATATGCTCCCAACTAGGGATCGTAGCCCTGCCCAGAATGCTCTGGACAAAAACCTGTCACTCCTCCGTGACTTTGTTAAGGGCCAGCCTCACCATAGTTGCTGCAGTTGGGGTTGATCCCACGACTGCCAACTGGTCTTGAATCTCCTAAAGCCTCGTAAGGAACGAAACAATGTGCTTCCCCTTCTGCATCTAGATCACCCATAACGTCTGCTCCAATTACATCTTTTGTTGCTCGGAAGTTCGTACATACAACAAAGACAAAGCTTCCCACATCTCCCTGGCGGTGTTCTTGCTAGCTAAATGTGAGACTATGTGATCATTGACACCATCAAGGATTAGCCTCTTGCACTTTTCCATATCGATCGTATACTTCTCAACTTGATCTGAATCTGTAGGTACAACAACCACATTCGCCACGAATGTCTTGAGATCATATTCATCAAGAAGGAATTGGATCATTTACTTTCATAATACATAGTTGGAGGAACCCTCTAACCAGTCCTAATCTCTAAGACCATGAGCTGCCATCTTAGCTGAAAATTGTAGAACTACTTCCTCTTTCTCCCCCTCTGTGCAGCCTAGGAAGGCTCACACTCCTTCTGGAGCTCGTAGATCTACTGCTCAGATCCTGGAAAATTGTTGGATTCCTCAGCTAGGGATTCACTGAGGAAGAATACCCTGCTATGTGTTTTTTCTTTCTTCTGATGCTACTATGCTCTTGCAACCACCTGCAGACAAATGACGTCCCTCTGGCTCTACGTGAAGGCTTTGCGCAGGTCCCCCTGCCTCAGCAAAATCTCCAACCAGAATTCCTACCTCTCTGTCAACTCACTCGGAGAGAGACAACCTCGAAACTTCAGCCCTCTTGGCTAGATCTGTGCAATCCTTCTGAGGATTTGATCTGCTGCTTGCCGCAGCAATTCGGCCTTCACTTCATATTCAGATTTTCTCTTCTTGTTTCACATCAAATGCTCTCATACCATGTGAAAAATTCTAGATCTGACAATCTAAGGAATCCTACTGCATCAACTGAGTGTACTCCTATTGAGTAAATTACATTTACATAATTAGTTCAAATCTAAATTATTGAAGTAACTGTGTATAAAAACTTTCGTTGAAAATCACATGTAAGAAAATTTTGTAACTACTAAAGCAACCTACATTGAATAAATATGATTATGAAACAAGGAAATTGAGCAAGAAATCAATTACACATAGGACACAATTGTTTTTGGACACAAGTCCCCGGAGAAACCCAATGCGGGAAAACCGGTGCAACAGATATGAGAGTTTGTATTATTAAGCAGTTGTTGTTTCTGAATACATCGTTGAATACCTCCAAGGGTTATTTAGTTACAAAGAGAAATACTGTCAGAGAGAAATTGTGAGAATACATCACTCAATCACTGGATAATCCGACTGATCCAGACACTGGAAAAACTACCTCTGGAGGTCTCTGCGTAGGCACTGCGTCACCACCTCTAAGGATTGTGTTACCCAAGCAAAGGATCGATCTGACTCCCGGAATCTCATATCTGGGCCTCCCGGTCTCACACCCCGACTTCCGACTTCTGGAGTTGATCCGACAGCTGAATCTCGAAAACCCTCTGAACCTCTACGCAACCTTTGCGTAGCCCTACGCGGCTCTGCACTAGCTCTGCGTCTACCTGACTGGCTCTGCTGGATGTCTATCTGCCTCTCTCTGTTGATGATTCTCCGGCTGAGAAAATCTCTATCTGGAAGCTACTCTGCCCCTCACTGCATTGAATCACTTAGATCTGATCTTCCTCCGAGCACTGCTCCGTCAGAAGAATTGATCTCAAGATTCACTTTGTGTCTTTCCAAATGACCCTCAAGCCTTTCTAATCTTCTCGTCAAGAAATCAACGGTTGAGATTAGATCTCTAATCAACGACTAAGATTATATTAGACTTGATCTCCACCTTTTCTAGATTATTCTCACTCTATTTTATTAATGTCCTTTAATTATTTAATTTCCCTAAGTTTAGACTTCGAGTTTCCATTAAAACAATAAATTATTTTAATAAAACATTAACCGAGTGGAATTTTCACAAACGGTTTCTGGGTTCTTTAGAATACCAGTTTTTAAGCCTCTCCACAAAATTTGGGGCATAGAGCACTTTCCGATGCTACAAAAATAAACACCCCAAGGTCGCATTTATAGCGAAAGGAATAAGCAAGGGAACTCAGAGGCATAGGTTCCAGAAGGAGCCACACGGTGATTTCCGACTCACAAGTGTCGAGCGCTGCATAAATTATTAATGGCATCAAGCTTTGTGCCATTCTCCTCCTCGACATGTTAATCATCCTTGTTGTCAGGATGGGACTGGGTGGTATCACACCCATCGAGGAATATTTATTATGAATTTCAATTTACTATTTATTTATTATTATCATATTCACTTTATTATTTATTATTTCATTTATTAATTAATTATCATTCATGCTTTCTATTTCTTAATTTATTAATAACTTTATTGCTATTTTTTATTGATTTAAAAATATGAGGCATTACACTTTTACTTAATTTTTTAACAAGGCTCATCTTTTTGTGCTAAGGGGCGCTCTCCAACCCAGTGTGGTAGAGATGTTGCAATGTAATGTTTAACATTTTGATTAAGTCAAATTACATAAAAATAAAATAAATTTTTAAATATGAAATTAAATAAAAAGATTAATATAATGTAATGTAAACATTTTAACTCAGTCAAAATAAAATAAAATAAAAATAAAAATAAAAATGACCCATGGTATTCATGTGGAATGTAGTCTATTTAAAGGGAGAAATTAAACCAACATAGATCCATCTTAACTCTAGATCTACCAAGCGTCGAGAAGGATCAAATCTCTTTTCACTCTAAAAGAGGTTTACATATCAAGAGATTTTATCCCTCTAGCATTTGGTAGATCCAGAGTTAAGATGGATCTATGCTAGTTTATATTAGGTTAATTTCATTTGTTCAACAACACAATCAATGTGTATCTTGCATATTCGGATTATTAACCATGGTCAGATGTCGCATTGGTGCCTGAACGACTCACTGGCCGTGACGATGAGTCTCGTTTCAGACTTGAAAAGTCGACGCACAAAAATGGCTATTGTGGTTAATAATCCGAATATGCAAGATACACATTGATTCCTGACGATGAGTCTTGTTATAGACTTGAAAAGTCGACGCACAAAAATGGCTATTGTGGTTAATAATCCGAATATGCAAGATACACATTGATAATCCGAATATGCAAGATACACATTGATTGTGTTCTTGAACAATGAAATTAAGCTAATATACACAAGATTCCCACCACTGAAATCTTCAAAATAACAATCACTCTTAAATTTATGTTTACAATGATTCCCACCACTGAAATCTTCAAAATAACAATCACTCTTAAATTTATGTTTACAATCCTTGCATTTTAGAGTCTATGCTTGTTCATATTTTAACATTGTTATAAAAAATAATTTCATAATCTTGTTATGTATTTTTTGTTCGACACCTAATATGTTAGAATTATGGTGTGTTATATAATCAGTTATTAAAGTCCAAAAAACTCTGGAAACTGAATCCAACTATTTCAACATTGTATTTATTTGTACAAATATTCTTGATATGAATTAAATTAATTTTCCAATTGTGATTCCAGTAGTGGTATTCTTTTGGTTGGTGGTCTTCCTTAAACCATCAATTGCATAAGCTTTTGGTTTCTGCTACAGGTTGTGGTGATCTTCAAACCATTATTAGGGAGCAGTTCCACTAGCTACAGGCTTCAGCTTCTAGCCAGATTTGGAATTGTTCCATGAAGAATTTTAGTTCCTTTATTTGGTGGACTTTCTTAAACCACCATTCGTTGAGACCTCAAGTTCTCCCACTTATTGGTTTGTGGGTTTTCTTAAACCACTATTTCAGAGAGCTGATTCAGCGATTGGTTATCATGCATTTTTGCATTTTAGCTCTCTTCTTGGACTCATATACACCCCTTCAGATTAAGAGAGGAAATGTTGGACACCTAATCCATTAGGGTTATGGTGTGTTATGTAATCAATTACTAAATTCCAAAAAACCCTAGAAGCTGAAGCCAATTGTTCCAATATTGCTTTTATATGTACAATATTCTTAATACGAATTAAATTCATTTTCTAATTGTGATTCCAACAAAGCATATAGCATACATCTCTTCTCAAAAATAACTACTACCATTCAAGCTATTGTACTTGTCGAGTTTTTTTCATCACTTTGTCATTAATAAACATTGGTTTTCACTACACATTCCTGTTTCTTTTATGTTCACGCTATCTCCAGCCTTTTTTTACATGATCAAAGATCATCTTAAAAAAAAACTAAACAAGGATTGAATATGGCATATTTCATTTCATTAGAATTTCCAAATATTTTAAATATGTAGAAACCTACTATCCTAAAGATTGCATTGGGCATAAATCTGCACATATGCAATAATCAAAATATATACTAAATTGTATAAACAAGTATGCCTTAATAATTATAACAAACACCACACCCCTCCTGTCACACACATTTGGAGATAACAGGAATGGAACATTTTTCAACTCTGTTCGTAGTATAGCCTTGAAGTTAAAATCTTCAAAATTTAAGTCGGTGCCCTTTTAAAATTTTTAAATAAGATTTCACTAGGCTAAATGTGTATAGAACCCCATAAAAATGCATAAACTCAATTGATTACAACCAGTTATTAGATTTGAAAATTTGGCAATTAATGGGAATTGCAAGGCAAGCTCAATTCAATTCTCAAGACAGAAGGTTGCCATAGATATCTTTTGTTAACCCATTGTCATTCTGTTACATATTCTCACTGACACATTGCCTCAATATAATATGCAATAAAACAACTTAAAATGGCACAATTCTCAGAACCATTGTTCTTACTTGCAGGGCTCTATTAATTGTACGTTACCTTGATAATTGTCATGGAGATTCACTTGCTTTGAAAAAATGAGCCAGTTTCGTTTCCAAGTGTATCCATAACAGTTATGCTTGCAGTATGCTAGAATGCTGAGATAAATGAACCTCGAAGAAACCATGAACATAGCTCAGAAATAATTTACACATCTGCTACAAGTTCCATATATAGAGAAATATGAACGATGTGCACTTTGCAGTCATAATTCAGTAGTCTGTAGAAATTCACTACAGGTTTTTCCATAGGATAAAACACAAGTAAATATGCTTTTAGCATCTGCACAGTATCCATTGATACCCAGATATCAAGGCATTGAACAGTTCCATCCTTACCAAAGATTAATGTGCATTTGTCTGTCAAGATGACATATCGTTCTTCTTGAACCAATCTAACCAATTAAGAGCCTCATAATCATTTAGAGAGAGGGGATAAAGAGGCACATCAAACACCCAAGTATTGATATTCAAGAGCATATAAGCCTCCCTCAAATCACTGAGTGCGCTGCATTATTGTAGAGACCCAAAACCACACCATTTGAGCTTGAGCAATGTATAAAAGCAGCATCCAATTACATGGTAACAGCATGAAGAATACTCGTCTTGGTGAAGAATACTCGTCTTGGTTTCCCTTCAAGAGTGGTATCTTCTTTTCTTTCTTTATTTTCACTTGCTGACAGCTGGCATTGCCATACTATCAAAATCAACAATCCACGTCAATATGCCTTCCAAAAACCGTGTTGTGGATTAACCAGTTGCCATTACAAAACAATGTTCAGTAAAAGTAGATCCTTAAGAAGAGATCTCAAGATCGCATACAAAGGGTTGTTAGGAATCATACTATCAATGAAGATTTGGGAGATTCTCCAAGGCATTATCGAATAGCATCCAAATGTTATTTCCAGAAAGATGCACAAATAAGGTAGACAGCTAGAAGAAAAAAAGGAGCAGAACTCTCAATTTAAGTCTATTTAATTCAGTATTTTTCAAAAATTTCAGATAGTGTAGCATAAAATTAACCATAATGAAAAGCAGGAAAGAAAAACACAGGATGCCAAATGTGACCTATGGGTGAAGGAATATAATACTACCAGTGTCACACAGGTTATAAACTAACCAACCAAATTCTGCCATCTTGAGCAAAAGAACAGAACAAATTTCCAACCCGTAACTTTTACTGTATTTTGGATGTAAATACAAATTACAAAACATCCGAGGATTTAATCACCTCTCATCAATAGGAATAAATAATCATTTTACAAGAAGTGAGAATATAAATCAAGTCCATGCAAGCTCTGATCAACCATCATGTAGCCCTTGACACAAAATAGCTGAAGCCAACAAATTGGAACCCCGTCAACTTTTAACCTCTTTTTCCAACGTGCTACAAACAAAACCAAGTCCCCAGTATGTGGCATTTATTTGGTCGATAATCAGAAGACCATGTGCTTTCAATGTGGCCATTTCTTTGAACCTCTTGAGAATTTTCTCCTTTCTACCAAGTCAGATAAATCTTCAGAATCATGCCAAACTAGCTCCCTCTGTGCAAAAGAAATACATCAAAAAATATTAAAAACCCATCATCTAATAAACCGACATTTTAAGCATAAGTCTAAGGACCAGAGAAACATACCTCTCCAACTATCACTGTGTCACCTTCCTTAACATCAAGTTCTCTGAGAGCTCGATCCACTCCACAGGCCTCAAGGACCTGTTGGAACCTCCGAATAGACTCAAAATACCTAGTATATCAGAGAAAGTAGACCAGGGTCATTTGTTTCCTAATGCGATCATATCCTAGCAAAATGCAAAACGGTGAAGCAAAACCAACAATCTATTGAGCTTAACAAGAAAAACAAAAGCAAACAGAGATCACATCATCCTCAAAAAATTAAACAAAGATCATTTTTTGCTTTATGACACAAGGTGGCACCCCAATCTTCAGGCAATGAAAAATAAGCTTCTGTTAAGGTTGTATGTTCAAGAAACAGGTTCACCCTGTGTTAGAAGGATCAATGCAGTATGTCCAAGGAGCAAATGCCACTCCAATATATAGCCTGCTACAATTGATGTCCAAATATGAGAAGGTTAACCTTGCTACATGATTGGCAGAGATATCATCAACAAAACTGGCAAGGAAGCTAGTGGCAGTAATTGACTGAAAAGGACAGGAAATGACAATGTGTAGAAGTATTGTGCATCCCTTATGCATAGGAGAAAATCCCACCAAGTAACGGTCAGACAACAATTTATCTTAACCTGCTTATACATCACAAAAGCACCCATCGTGAAGACTGTATTAGAATAGTTCTTCCATGTCCAATAACACTAAGAATGATTAATGGCTCAATGTTTGCCACTATAATTTCCAAATACAACCATGCATTCACTTTGTCATGCATGGGAAGGCCTACAATCATAAGTGAGTGTGTGTGTGTGTGTATATATATATATTACGAAGTAGATTATATTAGCAAAAAAGTGCCGAAGCACAAAAGAGATACATTCATATAAGGTTTTAAGACTACTAGTTTGGCAAGACTGATTGCATTGCTGTCCTACTAGATTCCAAAAGAAACCATAAGGATACAGTCTGTAGAAAACACCAAGAATACAACATCATTTAGCTGGCATCAAACTTAAACTGGTAGCTCCAAATCATCTAAAAATGATCAAATTTTCATCAGATGCTGCCCAATTCAGGTCAGGCAATCCGGCTGGAACAGTTTCGGCTGAACTTGTTGAAGACATCCTATGGTCACTTCCTTGGGTATCTCCCTGCTGCTGACCTGTAACTGCTGCACCTGAGACGGAGTCACTGCATGTCCACATTCAAATTCTTCACTTGCTGACAATCCGTAGAGAGGATATTGGTTAGTGTTTCCATCTGGGTCGAGCAGCGATCCATTTTCCGGCCCAGCACCATTATTTCCATGCTGACATCATTATTAGCATCCTCATCTCTGCCTGCTCCCTGCCTTTTGCCTCTTTTGACCTCCATTACAACAAAGCAGATTTTGATTGCTGTTGACCAGGTAGCAAAGCACTCTATTATTCCTGCCAGTTCCATTTGCCCAGTCAGTCGTCCCTGTCCACTGGAAAATTCACCCATGAACCCCCCAGAGAAAAGACAGAAAGATTCCTTGAACCAGATTTCCTTCTACACACATTCAGATGCCAGCTGTATGTTCTACCACAGCACCAGGTGGGTACAAATATGAATAGGTGACCACCCCATGATCCAATCTCCATAATTCAACTGAGGTTCAAGGATTTCCATGAATCAAATAGCACACGTTACCACACAATCTAGCAGGGCCCTAAGGAAGGGAAACCTAAGGGACAACTACTAGACATAGTGACAACAATGGGACAATGACCCACTGTCACCTCTGTCATGGTCCCTTGCACTTTACGGACTTTCACCGATGGGAAGAGTTCCACTAAGAAGGGAATCACCTAGGATGGATATATCAATGACTTAGGTATGAAGTGATTCCACCAAGCCCATTCAAGGAGAGACACAACAATGGCTCAATGCTTCAACGAAGCTACCATGCTCTCCGAGAAAAGCTTTAAGATGAATAGATCAAGACCTAGGGTTTTAGATATGATGATGATAATAGGTATTCCTAAGGTCGAGACTCTAGGAGATGAGGCAAGACCTTTCAAAGGAGCTTTATGTGATGTCATGACACTTCCCAAAGGCTCTTCACTCACTTTGAGAAACCGAGGAAATAATTGCAAAGGAGCTTTATGTGATGTCATGACACTTCCCAAAGGCTCTTCACTCACTTTGAGAAACCGAGGAAATACTTGCACTCGACCTAGGGTTTTATGAATAATCATGGGAAGAAATACTTCCAAGGTACTCACTAGGTCAAAGGAATGGAGGAGGAAGGGCTTCTTATGATTTATTCCAATGAATACTATATTCATACAACCCTCAAAGAAGTCCCCAAGGTGAGAGAGAAAGACCTAGGTTTTCCCTCTTGGAGTGGCACCTAGGGCAAGAGATTTTATGGATGGAACTCGAGCAGATGCCCACCAAACTTGGAGCATAGGTAGCATAGACCCTAGGCTTGATGTGTGGATCCTCAGATTCACAAAAAATCACTTCCCTAAAATTTGGTGCAAGCCCTAGATTCCTGCCCTACCTTTAGGGCACTGAAATTTAGGAGAAAATATGGAGAACAGAAGAGTTGATCACCAAACCTCTTGAACTAGTGCCTTGTCCTTTGGGTATGGAGTCCTAGATGATTTAAAATTGGCCAAAATTTTCCTTAACGAGGCCAAAGATGAATGCCCCAGCAACCAACCTTTAACATTTACCCACTCAAGATTTATGGAGTTTTATGGAAGAAAGACAAAATTTCATCCATTGGGAACATTCATTGTTTTCCATACAATGAGTAACATGTGCAATTTCCAACCAAGAAGTTTTCCAAAAATGATTTTCAACAATTAGGGCACAATAGCATTAACCTAGTTGCAACAATTCGATACATTAGACATAATTCCAAGAAAATATTCAACAAGATGCACTTACAAGATGACAATATGATATATCCATCCACAAATCATAAGATAGCTCCAAAGAAGATCAAAAATTTCAGCTCCAAATGTCAAAATGCATCTAAGAATCTCCAATAGTCTCCAAAGAAAAAGTGTGAGTTCTTTTACAAGAGAAGAATCCAAACGATGATGGTGATAATCTCTCTCAACGGGAGATATAAATTTATATGATCCTCTATCAAGTTCAAATTAGCCTAAGATGCCCTTAAACATTATTTTAATGTGAAAATTAACATTTCCTTGGTGACAAGCCCACCCAGTAGATCATAGAGTGAAGAATAAGCCACCTAGATGAGCCGAAATGATGAAATAATGGTGTAGGAGGGTTGTTAGAGAGCGTCATCGAGTTCTCAAGATGCCATAATGAGAGTGAGGGCTTCCAAGAATGATAGACAAGGGGTGGCCCCTTGATCTCCAAGTAAAACATCATCTGATGCTCCAAAGTGGCTCTGGGGCACAAGTAATGGTCTCTTAGGTCTCTTGATGGAAAGTATGTTGTAGACTGCTCCAACTGAGGGCACGAAAGATGGTGTTTTCCCTCCCATGTCTCAAGGATGAGACAAACCTTCTCTGGGCCTCAGATCAGCTGTCAAACCCTGTATATACTGTTAAGCCTGTTGGGGGCACTACTGGTCCAAGCACATCATCTCACATATAATGTGGGGTAATGGACAAGCTGTTGAAGGTGTTAAGGCTGCCCATGGCATGAGATAATGCTCTATCACACGATGGAAACCCATGGCTCTCAATGTTTCCCATACAAGTGTCAATATGATCCTCTAGGGGGCTTGAGCCCCAGTTAAGTTACCCAACCCATGATGAAACCACCTTCCAATCCTGTATAAGATCCAATGTGTCTCCTCACCTTCCGGTACAATAATTCATTAATGAATCTAAGTGAATCAAGCGTGTTATTCAAGGGCACAAATGAGACTTCATAGTGGGCTTCTCTTCCAAATTTGGGGCTTTGAGCATGTAATGGTGTTACCTCCCTAGGTAGGAGTGGTTAATAAACAACCCTATTAGGTGTTCCCAACCCCTAAATAGAAGGACATGTCCAGATTCCAAAGTACATCCTTCAAGTGGTAGGTGTCATGTGGATAATGATGAAGTGGATGAGGACTGTTGCACAATATTTATCAAAGCTCCAAGGAAGCGGAAGTACCAACTTTTTCAATAGGATCAGATCATCTATCATCAGTGTTTTGTCACATTTGTAAACCCATTATGCAAGTTATGTAATGTAAATGACGCTAGTAAGACCACAAATGTATGTAACAACCTAAGTATGCCTATTAATTTGGCGGAAAGTTTCATCCTAGGAGGTTTTTTGTCTCACTGACTCAATTGTGTTTATAAACATGAATGGTCGGCAATTTTTTTCCCTCCAACCTCATCCCAAAGCTAAGGTGAAATTCTTCGTCAAAGTCTTAGGTGAGTCCTAGTGTTTAAGTCGAGTCTGATGTAAAAGTGATTTGGGAAAATCACTTTTACATTAGACTCGAATTATTTGGCTAAATTATTTTATTGCAAACCACTTGGTTCTACTAGATCATATTGTGTAGGCATATTGGGTATGTATTTTGAGGGTCAAAGCCGAACAGGTTTTCCCCCTTTAAGGGTTGTACATGTAAAAATATTTTAGTGCATGGTCCCTTGCAATCAAAAACCATGAAGGTGAAATTCTTCGTCAAAGTCTTAGGTGAGTCCTAATGGAAAATCACTTTTACATCAAACTCGAGCTATTTGGCTAAATTATTTTATTACAAACCACTTGGTTCTACTAGATCATATTGTGCAGGCATATTGGATATGTATTTTGAGGGTCAAAGCCGAACGGGTTTTCCCCCTTTAAGGGTTGTACATGTAAAAATCTCATGTAAAAATATTTTAGTGCATGGTCCCTCGCAATCAAAAACCATGGCTGAAGTATTTGAGGGTGGAAAAAATAATTAATCCCCTCAAGTGTCAATTAATTAATTTTTCTGGAAAAATTAAAATCAAAATCCTAAGCCAAAGAATTAATTAATTAGAGTAAAAAATTTGTCTTAGGAAAATTAATTTTCCAAGTGGAAAAATTCGTGGATCCTAAAAAAATGAATTTTTGAAGGTCATCCACCAGGGGAATATTGGATATTTCAATAAAATTGGACCCATGGACCTTGGTGGTTAAGTCAAAGTCAATTTTTTGAGGAAATTAGCTCAAAATAATTAATTTTGAGCTAATAAAAATAGAATTAAATGATAAATTCGAAAATTCCTCAAAAAAAAAAGATTCAACAACTAAGATTAAAAGATGATCAAGTATTTTACAATGACCAAGATTATTTTGAGAGGGATCAAAGAAACTAGTTATTTTTCCACTTGGAGGATTTAGCTATAAATTAGAGAGTCATTTGAGTCTGCAGCAATTTGATCTCTGGCTAGAAAATTGCTGCCACAGCTTTCATGTAAACTATTGTCCTGCTAGGAACTATTTTTTCTATCATAATAAAGACTTTGGGGTGCAATTCAAGGTGTTCCATGCTTATTGATTTGTGGTATGAACTAACTACCACTGTTCCACGGGGTCACATCCCCCCACCTGGGGGGCAAGTTTCCTAGCTCCCTTGCACTCCGGGGACGCGGGGACGACTGGGGGGGCATTTACCCACGCCCCCAAAAAACAGGGAGCGCAAGGAATCTTGAAAGGGGGCGTTTCCTTGAAATTGGGGGTCGAGGGGTCGTGAGAGGGTCTTGAAAGAGGTCAAGGGGTCGTGAGGGGTCGTGAGGGGTCATTAGGGGTCTTGAGGGGGCATTTCCTAGCCACAAAATGAAAAAAAAATTAATGAAAAAAAAAAAAATTGATTTTTTAGGGTTTGACTTATCACTTGACTTAAAACATTAAAAAAATTCCACATTTTGATTTCCATTCATTTCACAGCCTTCGTTGAAGCTGTCGCTGTCGAGTGCCCACCTTGGTTGCTACAAGTGCCCAACTGCGAGTGTCCACTAGTGTCGTCGCCCACCTCCGTCGCTGCGAGTGCCCACCTCCGTCACTACGAGTGTCCACCAGTGCCTATCACACTGTCGTGCTCAGCGCCCAGTGCCGAGACACACCTCTGCCATCACTCTCGTCTCTACCCAATCTGATATTCATGAGAACGCTACCCAGTGCCCAGTGTTGCACACATTAGAATTTGAGAACATTGCCAGTGAAGAAAAGAGAACATTGCCTCCTGAAAGATGAACGCCTCCTGAACACTGCCGAGACATCCTAAACGTTGCCTCCTGAACGTTGCACTCATTCAACCAACAGTAACACTAACTTGTAAGCTTCAGAAGTTAGAACTCAACGTTGTGTTGCCTATAATTTTAATTTTTTTTTTCAGTTTTACATTTTTTTAAAGTCTGAAAATGCATGTAAGTTTGTGTTGTGCTTGCAATTTTTATTTTTTTCTCAGTTTAATTTTTTTTAAAGTTTGTAAGTCATGCCTGTAACGTTGTTTTATTCATTTTTTTGTTTATTTATTTATTCATAGAATCATTTTGTTTTAAAATTTTCTAAATCAATTCCAGAATTAGATTTTTAAATAAATCAAAATTGAAAATTTTAATTTATTTGCAATTGCAGCCTACAAGTTACAAGTTAATAGATACTCCGAGCAAGAACTATGAGTCCAAATTATTCCGATAATAGTGGTAACAGTGACAGCACCTATAGTGCTAGTGAGTCACAAGATGCACAAGAACTTGAAGAGGGCAGGAAATAGGCCTTTGCATGGTGCAGATTATGAAGGCCCGCCAAGAGATCTAGCAAAATTTGCAAAGGGGACAATTAATCCTCTAGAACCACTTCTAATCTATGCAATCAAACTTCCTAAAAATAATCCAAAAGTTGGTGGTGGCTCACGTGAATGGGTCTACAATATTTGTGGGCATCACTTTGTTGGCAGCGATACCAGGGTGAAGCAACATATTTTGGCTATTACAGATAAAGGAGTCAATATGTGTCCCTCAAAGAACCTGAATCTAGCTCAAAGAGAGCAACTTTGGAGGCTAGAAAGGGCAGCCACTGGAAAAGGATTGTTTTCTAGCAAAAATGTTGATCCATCCAGTGTTTCATCAAAAAAGACAAAGGGTTCTACTGGTGCATCTCATTCTTCTGCAATGGGTGCTACAGTTTATGGGACGTACAATTTTCTAGATCAAGATGATGCAATTGGAAAATTTCTTTTTGCCAATGGAATTCCCTTCCATGTTGTTCGTTCACCTTATTACAAGGAAATGGTCCAAGCAATTGCAAAAATAGAACCTTCATATGTACCACCAAGAAAACATAAGCTAAGAACAATAATTTTAGATAGACAAGTGTCCAAAATTAATGTACAAAAAGAGAGAATGAGACAAACATGGTTGAGGTTTGGTTGCTCTATTGTTATGGATGGATGGACTGAAATCTGAAAACGCCCACTAACCAACATCATAGTGACATCTGTAGAAGGTCCATTCTTTCTCAAAGTTGTTAATTGTTTTGGAAAGTGCAAGGATGCATCTTTCTAATTTAAGCTTCTTCGAGAAGCTATAATGGATGTTGGGGTTGATAGTGTGGTACAGGTTGTGACAAATGCAGCAGCAGTTTGTAAAGCAGATGAATTATTGATTCAAAGCAGGTATCAACATATTTTTTGGACTCCTTGTTGTGTGTCTGCACTCAATAATGCACTGAAGGACATTGAAAAAATTCAATGGATATTAGATTTGGTGACAATTGCTAGAGATGTGCAAATGTTTATCTACAACCACCACACCTCCTTGGCCATGTACAGGGTTCACACGAGAAAGGAATTCCTCAAGCCCACCGATACTAGATATACTAGTTATTTTCTCTTATTGGAGAGGATGCTAGAGGTACAAGCACCACTACAGTCCTTGGTTGTGAATCCAGAGTGGGGAAGGTGGTCAGAATCAAAGACAGACTCGGGGAAGAAGATCAGGGTTCAGGTGTTGGAAAATGATTGGCGGGCAGATTGTGTTTATTTGGTGTCATTCTTGGGCCCTATTGTGGAGGTCATTCATTACACTGATTCAGATGCTCCTAATCTTGGAGAAATCTATGAGACCTTTGATAGCATGTTGGGTCGTGTGAAGGCAACCATTCAGCAGAGGGAGCCCTCATTAGAGTTCTATACATCCCAAATTCGACCCATCACTCAGCGTATGTGGGATTGCATGAACACACCTTTGCACATGGCAGCATATGCATTAAACTCAAATGGTATGTTGAAAGGCCTGGGAGAGTGCCTCCTATTGATGATCCTGAGGTAAAGAATGGCTTCCTAGCTATAATTGCAAACCTAGCTGTAATTGCAAAGATGTACAGTGAGGAGGAGGGGGCAAAATTTTGAAGACAATTTGTTCAATTTGCATCTCTTAGCGGCCCCTTCAACACACGTGGTGCTCGGGCAGACCGCATAGATCTAGCCCAAGATGACCCGATTGGTTGGTGGAGGATGAATGGGGATGGTGCTCCAGAGCTCAAACAACTAGCTATGCATTTTTTGTCTTAGATTGCTAGTTCCTCTGCAGCAGAGAGGAATTGGTCCACATATAGCTTCATCCACTCTATCAAGAGGAACAGGCTTACCTCTAAAAGAGTTGAGAAGTTAGTTGTTGTGCACAGTGCCATACGTCTTGAGCATAGGAAGAAACCTAAGTATTTGAAGAGACCAGCAACACGATGGGATGTTGATCTAGAGGATGATGCACAGGTAGATATGGAGGAGAGACTTGAAGAGACACAAATGGGGTTGGTTAGTGTGCCACATAGCATGTTTGAGAATGCAAGTGATTCAAATTCAGATGGTGACATGGTTGATCCTGATATATTTGTGCAGCAGCTAGATGCAGAGACTAGTGGGGCATTACCTTGAGAAATTATGCTCATTTATGATGATATCATTTGATATTCATATGTTATGTTATTAACTTATTTGCTTTTAAGTTTTCTATTTCAGACTTCAGTTTAAACTTCATTTTGAATCTTGATATAATATGATATCTTAAACTTTATTTTCATTGTACATTGTTAGTAGTTACACTATACAGTTACAAACTTACATGTATGATTGTATGATGTATGTTTTGTGAAAATTTATGAATGTTACTTATGCAGAAATCTACTGTTAGATATGGTTATACTTCTCCTACTTAAGCAAGTTATTAATGCTGAAATCTTCAGATTAACATAGAAGTAAACATATAACAGACTTTCACAGATTCAAATCTAAAACATAAAAGTACATGCACACATAGACAAAGTGACACAAGATTTTCTGGATAATAGTCCCCGGAAAAACCCAATGCCGGAAAACCTGTCTTCTGGTTGTTGGAGGGTATTTATTATTAAGTTGTTTTCTGAATACAGCAAATTTGGGCACCGAACTGGTTAACCTGATAGAGAAAAATATAGATCTGCAGCTACCTGTTGTTTTGAAGCCAAAACCTTGAGTGATCCACATCCTCAAACATGATTTACAAGGCAGCCAAATTCTGGCCCTAGAAACCCCAGCACTACCCCTGAAGCCTCTACTTGCCTCTGTGCCGGCCTGTAAAGGGCTGCGTAACCCCAGAATGGGTGGCACAGACCCTACGCTGCCCTTGAGGGTCTCTGCGTAACCCAGAAGGGTTTCCTACTGCCCAATGCTGCCCCAAAAGGGACTGCGTAGCTAAAGCTGCCTCTGCACTGCGCAGCTGCTGCCCTCTCTGCTGCTACTGCTTCTACTTCTCTACGCTGCCTCTGGAAGCTGCTCTCTACCTCTTGCCGATTCTAGGCACTGGGATTAGACCATCCCCTTTGCCTAAACTACCCCTCTCTGCAGCTGAAACACTTCTGAAAGTTCTTAGAAAACCCTACCCTAGAACTTCAGCTTAGTCTTAGTGCTTTGCCTCCGTGTGTGTCCTCCATATGACCCCTAGCTTTTCCTTTATACTTTTCTCGTTGGGAAACCAACGACCATGATCAGATCTTGAATCAATGGCTAAGATTAAAAGAAATCTTGATCTGTGTGACTTAAGACAATTTCATCACATGTTTTAATTACTTACCTTTAATAATTTAATTTTCCTAAGTTAGACTTAGGGTCCTTAATTAAAATTATTAATTGATTAATTATCTCCCAAATCGGATGAAATTTCCCAAATCCCTTTCTGGGTCTTGGAGATCTCATGTACTCTAGTCCCTCCACAAATTTTGAGAGCTAGAGCACATCCGATGCTATCCCATCACTCAAGAAAACTCAACACTCCCTCTTAGCGTGGAATGTGCTCTAGTACAACTCTGCTTCACCCCGAAGCTCTGCACTGATCTCTGGTGTGGGTCTCTGCACTGATGCTGGACCTACTGCCCTTCATCACTATGTTGTTGCTACCATTCTATACTGCTGCCCATGACACTGCCACCACCACTGCTACATTTGTACTGCAGCTCCCTCTCAATCTACTACATCTATGCTGCCACCTGCTGCACTGCATCTTCAGTTGCTGAGAGAAATAACTGAATCTCCTGCCCAATCTTTGACAAACAAGTCAGTTGGGTTGCATCCTCATCACTGAAGCTCCATCGGTTGTTGATCTGTGCTGTCATCTAGAGGATGATGCACAGCTACGACTTTGCACTGCATAAGCAGACACCCTCTACACTGTTGAAGTCACATCAGCCCCTTGTGCTGAAATCTCTCACATTGATGTTGCGTTGCGCTGTCCTCCTAAAGCCTCCACGCTGTTGCAACTCTGCTTTGCGTAAGCAGCTCTGCTCTGCATTGTTGATGTCACATCAGACCCTACGCTAATGCAGCATCTGCACTGCGCTGCTCCCCTCAGCCTTCAGATCCGCCTCTGCTCCATCCGTGATTCTCTGCACCAACTACTCCACTTGTCTCGCTACCGTCTTAAGGCTCCCGTAGCTCGGATATGATCCAAGAGATGAGCTGCTTAAGGATCTTGCCCCCACTTTGTAGCTCCTCTACAGATCCATGTTGCCCCACTTTCGTGGTTCATAAGCGCTCATGGCTACATCGTCTTCTAACCCATCGTCTGCCATAGTAACCTTCGAAGTAGAAGCTTCCTTATCCTTCTTCTTTTGTGGATAATTGCTAGCGAAATGTCCTACTTCGCCGCACTGGAAACACTTTATCTTGGAAAGATCACGCTTCTTCCTCCCTTGCTGCCTCTTTGATGCCAAGGTTGCATCATCTTCATCTTCCTTATTCACCTTACTTGATCTCGTGTTGTACTGCTTCTTGGTGAATCTGCAGAGTTCTTCTTGACGCAGGATTGCCCACATACTGGCCCAATTGGGAAGGTCCGCTCTGCCCAAGACACTTTGGACAAAGGTTTTCCACTCTTCTGTGACCGCATTGAGTGCAGTCCTTACCATCACATCATCCTCCACCTTTTCTCCCATGGCAGACAACTGACCTCTGGCCATCTGTAATCTGAAGAGGAAGGGCTCTATTTCTTCTCCCTTGATCATCATGAATGATCGCAGCTGATTCTCTAGAAGCATTTTCCTCTGGACGGACATCCCTTCATAAAGGGTTGTCAAGGCTTTCCACATCTCATGAGTTGTCTTCTTCTCAGCTATGTGTGGAATAATATGATCCTTAAGCCCATCCATTATGAAGCGTTTGGCATGTGCCACGGCCTCATCGTGCTTCGCCAGGAGAACAACATCGGTTGGCATGGCCAAGACTTTTTCTACATGGTCCCTTAGATTATATGCCTCCATGACTCCCAGGTTTCTGGCCTTCCAGACTGCAAAGTTGGACAGGTTGTCCAACCTATCCTAATCACATAGTGCGTGAGGTGCCATCTTTTCAGCAAATTTGTCGGAACTCCTTCTCTCTTTGCTAGAGATATGGATCTAGCGTCCTTGGCGAAACTGGCACCCTATGCTCACTCTGACAACTGATTTCCTCTCTTGGAAATCCGCCAAATCAACAACAAAACAGCTCTCTTCGATCCACTGATCAATCTGTAGATTTTTTTGGCTAGAAACCCTCTGAGAGGTTGATCTCCTCCCGCTCTTTGTCAGTGCTTAAGCTAAATTCTGAATCTTCAGAAATTTAACCCCACCAGCACCTTCTGAAGTTCTGCAGCTCTGTTTCTGGCACTTCTAAATCAGACAGCTTCAGATCTGAGTCACCCTAGCTGGCCTCTGCGTGAGCAGACAGTCCCAGCATTGCCTCTGCATTGCCTCTGCGTAGTAAGTACGTGGGCCTGCGTGGAGACAGCATAGGACTGCGTCACCCTAACCTCTGTGTAGCTCTGCTCCCTCTGAAACTACGTTGTCCCTTCAGATCTGGCTTTTTGCTGCTACTACTGCTTTCTGCATCAAGATTCTTCAGACTTTTGTTGGTGAACCTGCTAGATCTGCAATCGCTCTGATACCATCTGAAAAATTTTGAATGTTACTTACGCAGAAATCTATTGTTAGATCTGGTTATGCTTCTCCTACTTAAGCAAGTTATTATTGCTGAAATATTCAAATTAAGATCAAAGTAAACACATAACAGACTTTAACCGATTCAGATCTAAAACAGAAAAAAACATGCACACATAGACAAAGTGACACAATATTTTCTGGACAATAGTCCTCGGAAAAACGCAATGCGGGAAAACCGGTCTTCTGGCTGCTGGAGGGTGTTTATTATTAAGTAGTTTTTTGAATACAACAAATCTGGGAACTGCACTGGTTAACCCGACAGAGAAAAATATAGATCTGCAGCTACCTGTTGTTTTGAAGCCAAAACCTTGACCGATCCACACCCTCAAACAAGATTTACAAGACTCAGCCAAATTCTGGCCCTAGAAAACCCAGCGCTGCCCCTGAAGCCTCTGTGTTAGTCTCTTCAGCCTCAGTGTGCCTCTGCGCTGAACTGGAGAGGGTTGCGTAACCCCAGAATGGGTGACGTAGACCCTACGATGCCCCTGAGGGTCTTTGCATAACCCAGATGGGTCTCATGCTGCTCAGTCCCCAGAAGGGACTGCGTAGCACCTGCGTAGTTGAAGCTGCCTCTGCGTTGCGCAGCTGCTGCCCTCTCTGCTGCTGCTGCTTCTACTTCTCTACGTTGCCTTTGGAAACTGCTCCCTGCCTCTTGCTGATTCTAGGCACTGGGATCAGACCATCCCCTTTGCCTAAACTACCCCTCTCTGCAGCTGAAACGCTTCTGAAAGTTCTTAGAAAATCCTACCCTAGAACTTCAGCATAGTCTCAGTGCTCTACCTCTGTGCATGTCCTCCAAATGACCCCAAGCCTTTCCTTTATACTTTTCTCGTTGGGAAACCAACGGCCATGATCAAATCTTGAATCAATGGCTAAGATTAAAAGAAAGCTTGATCTGTGTGATTTAAGACAATTTCATCACATGTTTTAATTAATTACCTTTAATAAATTAATTTTCCTAAGTTAGACTTAGGGTCCTTAATTAAAATTATTAATTAATTAATTATCTCCCAAACCGGATGAAATTTCCCAAATCTCTTTCTGGGTATTGGAGATCTCATGCACTCTAGTCACTCCACAAATTTTGGGAGCTAGAGCAAATCCGATGTTACCCCATCACTCACGAAAACTCAACATGTTTTAACTTTTTAATTTGTTTCAGTTCTATGATTCATCGATTTATAATTTTATCATTTATCCTTCATGATGTAAGTGTTATATAATGATAAAGATAAAGATAGTTACATTATAAATATTAAAATTTCAATGATATATCATATATTTTATAATTTTATAATTTTTAAGATGATGACGTCCTCCCATGTTTTTTGAAAATTGGTGGGCAGCTTTTACATAGGAGGCTCCCGCGTATCCTCGCTCCCTCGTCCCCACCTCCAGGGTACTTGGTGGAACATTGCTAACTACAAACTTTCCTATGTTGTGTTGAATAAGGGTAAAATCTATTTTTCATTAGATGGAAATAAAATCATGCTATTAATACTTGGAAACCCTTAATAAATCTTACCTCTCTTGACATCAAATTAAAATAAATAAATAACTCTGAATGTATATTTTTTCACTTTTCCTAATTCCTAATTTTCTTATCTTAATAAATAAGGAAATAATAAAATAAATAAATCAAAATATAATAAAATAAAAATCTCTTATTATTTTTTCATATTTGTTAAAAATCATTAGGCTTAATAAAATGTTTTATAACAATCACATTAATTTTTTACTTCAATAATCCCCTCATTATTTATTATTTTTTAATATTTTAAATTAAATTTTAGTATTTCTTCCAACCGACCTTAAAATCTCTCCTTACTAATCACTATATATATATTTATTTATTTGCCCTAATCCTCTCAATTCTTCCCAAAGATCATTTGGTGTTTACCCCTGAAGATGGACTCACTTATGAAGTCTGAAACATTGGGTTACTAAAAAACTTTGAACAGGTTATTCCTCTGTTTCGAAATGCTATTGTATGGTGGATTAAAACTTCGCTAAGGCTATAGTGTGCATGGGGTTTCTAAAGCGTTTTGAGACATTCATCAAAGAAATAGCCATAAAATTGTTTTTTCTCAAAAATTTAAATTTTCAAAACCCTTGTATATTTGTAGATTTTGTAAATAATTTTGTAAATATAATTTGTAAATTATTTTTGCTAACTTGGGTATTGGGGTTTTAAGAATTTTGTATATATTTGGGGTTTAGATTTTTTATTTGCATATTTGCAGGTCGAATCAAGAGAAGAAGCTAAAGGAGAGCTAGATCTAGGCCCTTGAGGGTTAGATCTAGTCTCTAAAAAATTTTGCAAGGCTACTCACTCAAAATTTTGCAGCAAAATTCACATCCGAAAGAGATAAAAATTTCTAAGGAGGTTTCATTTTTCAGGCCTCCTAGGCCTAGATCCAGCCCCTAGAGGGCCAGCATCCTGTTGAGATTTTGGGGTAGCATCGGATGTACTCTAGCTCCCAAATTTAGTGGAGGAGCTGGAATACATGAGATCTCCAAGACCCAGAAAGCGTTTAGAAGAATTCCATTAGGTTTAAGAGATATTCAAATAATTAATCTTTTTAATTAAGGACCATAAGTCTAACTTAGGAAAATTGAAAGATTAAAGTGAATTAAATTAAACATGTGATGAGAATGACTCAAGTGACGTGGATCAAGCAACTTCTAATCATAGCCGTCGATTAGAGATTAGATCACAGTCGTTAATGTTTCGACGAGAAAAGTATAAGAGAAGGGCTTGGGGTCAGTTAGAGAACACACACATTAGCGGAGCACTGAAGCTAAGCTGAAATTCTAGGCGTGATTTGCTGAGAATTTCATAAGTAGTTTGCAGTGCGGCGAGGTGCAGTATTGGCAAGGGGATGGTTTCATCCCAGGCCACGAGTACAACAACGACAGAGAGGCAGCATACCAAAGCAGCGCAGAGGCAACCAGGTGCTACGCAGTACAACAGAGGCCACCCAGAGGCAGCAGGAGCCACTCAGGGCTGACGCAGGCCCAGTCAGGGCAGCGCAATGGCAACATAAGCCTTTCAGGGGTGACACAAGCCCTTCCAGAGCAGCACAAATGTTGACGCAGGCCAGTCAGGCTGACGCAGAGGGCTAAAGAGCAGCGTTGGGGTTTCCGGTGGGCTAGAAAGGGCTCGAGTTCTGTAAATCTTGTTTGAGGGTGTGAATTGGCCATATTTTTTGTCTTCGAGAGAAAAGAGGTATAGTTGTTGTGATTTATCTATAGGGTAAACCAATTTGGTGCCCAGAAATTGTTGTACTTAGAATCTGCGTAATAATAAAAGCCTCCAGAGTTAGCTGCACCAGTTTTGCCACATTGATTTTTTCCGGGGACATTTGTTTAAAAAATCTGTGTCATTTTGTCATATGAGCATGTTATTCAGTAATTGATCTGTATGTGTAGGCTGCTAGTTGTATTTACTTTGTTGATTTACTGAATATTTCAAAAATTAAATTGTAACTTAATTCAAGTAGGAGAAGTAAATCAAGGTACTATAGTAGGGTTTCTTAGATTAAGAAATTTTCACATGGTATCAGAGCGATTGCAGATCAAGTTGGATCTCCAGCAAATTGGCTGAAGAAATATTTGTTGCAGGGTAGTAGCTGAAGCAACAGGAATCCAGAGAGAGCAGCACAGCCTCAAGAGGACACAGTCCCAGCAAAGGCCACGCAGGGGTTGACGCAGTCCCAGCTGGGTGATGCAGAGACAACGTAGTACCTTCCAGAGGAACGCAGGAGCAACCTACGCTGCGTAGTCGCTGCGCAGAGGTTGAGCTAAGCCAGTTTGCTCACGCAGAGACCAGCCAGGGTGACACAGTCCAGTTTCGAGTGTTGTGCAGATTTGTTGTGTTCTGGAAGCAAGGCATCAGATCTTCAGCAGTTGTCGGTGGGGTGGAGATTCTGCCAGTGCAGAATCATGCCTAAGATAAGTTGACAAAGACCGAGAGGTGAACAGCTGCTCAGCAAATTTCACTGCCAAAAGAAATATGAGGATCGATCATAGGGTGATCGAAGAGAGTTGATTCGTTGTGTTTTGACAGATTTCCAAGGGAGGAAATTAGTTGTCAGAGGGAGCAGAGGGTGCCTTTCTCACCAAGGACCCTAGATCTGAGTTTTTGTAGCAACAGAAGCAGGGAGAGGAAGATCTGTTCTGACAGATTATTTCTGAGAAGATGGCACCACACGAACTGCGTGATCAGGATAGGTTGGACGGCATGTCAAACTTTGCTATTTGGAAGGCCAGAATCCTGGTAGTCCTGGAGGCATACGGTTTATGGGAGCATGTAGAGAGCGTCTTGGCTACACCAATCAATGCTACTCTTATGGCGAAGCATAATGAAGCAGCGGCACATGCCAAGCGCTTCATCATGGATGGGGTTAAGGATCATGTGGTACCACACATAGCCGAGAAGAAGACGGATAATGAGATGTGGAAAGCTTTAACCACACTGTATCAAGGGAAATCTGTCCAGAGGAAGATGCTTTTGGAGAACCAGCTGAGGTTATTATGATGACCAAGGGAGAGGAAATCAAACCTTTCCTCTTCAGGTTGCAGGCGATTCTGGATCAGTTGACTGCCATGGGGGTCAAGGTGGATGATGATGTCATGGTGAGGACTGCTCTAAATGCCGTCATAGAGGATTGGGAAACGTTTGTCCAAAGCATCTTGGGCAAAGTGGACCTTCAAAACTGGGACGATATGTGGGCTATCCTCCGACAAGAGGAAATCCATCGAATGACCAAGAGATAAACCAACACCAGATCAAGCAAGGTGAAGGAGGAAGAGGAAGATGCAGCAGCAAGGGAAAAAGAAGCGTGATCTATCTCAGATCAAATGTTTCCAATGTGGTGAACTTGGACACTTCGCCAACAATTGTCCTCCAAGGAAGGACACTTGGCATCTAAGAAGCAACAAGGGAAAAAGAAGCGTGATCTATCTCAAATCAAATGTTTCCAATGTGGTGAACTTGGACACTTCGCCAACAATTGTCCTCCAAGGAAGAAGGACAAGGAAGCTTCTAGTTCCAAGGTTGCGGCAACTAAAGAAGACGATGGCTCCGACAATGACGTAGCCATGAGCGCTCATGAAACATGGGGGTGGGGAGATATTGATCTGTAGAGAAACTACAGAGTGGTGGCGAGATCCTTGAGTAGCCCAACCCTTGGATCACACCCGTGCTACAGGAGCCTTAAGACAGTAGCGGGAATGACTGGAGCAGTGGGTGCAGAGGATTACGGATGGAGCAGAGGCAAAGTTAGGACGTTGTAGAGGGAGCAGTGCAGTGCAAAGGCAGCAGTAGTGTAGAGGTAGCAACGCAAAGGAGGCATGCTTACGCAATGCAGAGCTACAACAACGCAGTCGCTTCAAGAGGACAATGCAGAGCAGCAACCTAAGGAGCTTCAGTGATGAGATGCAGCCCGACTGACTTGTCTGTCATTGGCCAGGGGTCCTTCAGTTGCTTACTCTCAGCAACTGAGTTGCAGTGCAGCAGTTGGTAGCATGATGCAACAATTTGAGAGGGAGTTGCAGTACGGATGTAGCAGTGACGGTCGCAGAGTCATGGGCAAGAATACAGAGAGCAGCAACAACGCGGTGATGAAGGGCAACAGGCCAAGCATCAGCACGGAGACCGATGCCAGAGATCAGAGAAGTACTTCAGGGTGAAGTGTATTGCTAGAGCACATTCCTTGCTAAGAGGGAGTGTTGAGATTTTGGGGTAGCATCGGATGTGCTCTAGCTCGCAAATTTTGTGGAGGAGCTGGAATACATGAGATCTCTAAGACCCAAAAAGCGTTTAGAAGAATTCCATCAGGTTTAAGAGATATTCAAATAATTAATCTTTATAATTAAGGACCCTAAGTCTAACTTACGAAAATTAAAAGATTAAAGTTAATTAAATTAAACATGTGGTGAGAAGGACTTAAGTGACGCAGATCAAGCAGCTTCTAATCTTAGCCGTTGATTAGAGATTAAATCATGATCGTTGATGTTTCAACGAGAAAAGTATAAGAGAAAGGCTTGGGGTTAGTTGGAGAACACACACACATTGGCGAAGCACTGAAGCTAAGTTGAAATTCTATGGCGTGGTTTCCTAAGAATTTCAGAAGCAATTTGCAGTGCGGCGAGAGGTAGTATTGGCAAGGGGATGGCTTGATCCCAAGCCAAGAGTACAACAGCGGTAGAGAGGCAACATACCAAAGTAGCGCAAATACATCTAGGTGCTACGCAGTCCAGTCCACACAGAGGCAGCACACAGGCAGCAGGAGCCATGCAAGGCTGACGCAAGCCCAGTCAGGGCAGAGCAGGGGCAGCGTAAGCCTTTCAGGGGTGATGCGGGCCCTTCCAGCGCAGCGTAGAGGCTGACACAGGCCAGTCATGCTGACGTAGAGGGCTGAAGAGCAGCGCTGGGGTTTCTGGTAGGACAGAAAGGGCTCGAGTTCTATAAATCTCGTTTGAGGGTGTGAATCAGCCATATTTTCTGTCTCCGAGAGAAAAGAGGTATAGCTATTGTGATTTATCTGTAGGGTAAACCAATTTGGTGCCTAGAAATTGTTGTAGTTAGAATCTACTTAATAACAAAACCCTCTAGAGCTAGCTGCATCGGTTTTCCTGCATTGGGTTTTTCCGGGGACATTTGTCCGAAAAATTTGTGTCACTCTGTCATATAAGCATGTTATTCAGTAATTGATCTGTATGTGTAGGTTGCTAGTTGTATTTACTTGTATCTTGATTTACTGAATATTTCAAAAATTAACTTGTAACTTAATTCAAGTAGGAGAAGTAAATCAAGATACTGCAGTAGGGTTTCCTAGATTAAGAAATTCCTCACACGTCCTTTTCCCCTACGTCAACTTTTTAGCCCTTCGAGGGTAGGCTGTAACCTTTAGAGGCGGCCTAATCATGGGCCCTAGGCCACACAACTGCCCTTTCTCGACCCTAAAGGCTGCCCTCTAGGCTAGTCGTGGCCCTTTAGGGCCCTAGATTTCCCAAAAAACCCCAACATCCAGCCTTTTAAGGTTCTCCTCCTCCAGCGTTAGCATTTTCCGGTCTCCTCTTGCCTCTTTCACCCCTGATCTTCCATCCTAGCCTCCTCTTCCCTCAACGCTAGCCCTTTAGGGCCTAACATTGGCCCTCCTTGGCCTAATTTGCCCTAGATTTATTTCTGAAATTTTCAAGATTGGTTCCTTGGTGGTTTTGCAGGAGAATGTTGTTCAAAATTAGTGTTTTAGGAACAAAATCATTGGAGAAATTTTGGGCTACTTGGGCAAGTTCATCTTCAAGGCCTTGGGCCTAGGGTTTTCTTTCTAAACCCTCATTTTACCTCTGCTTTATTACAGCAGCGATATCAGTGATCTGATAGCTCTAAAATCATATTTAAATTGATCAAAATAGCTCAAAATATCAAAATATAAATTTTCCTAAATTTTGGCCACTTAGGCATCTTAGATCTAGCCTAGATTTAGATTTTTGTTTACTCGAATTTACTGCATAACTAAACATATCATATCTGCAATTTTCTGAATCACACACCTAAAGAGAGCTCGAAAACTTGATTTTTTCAGTTTCGGTAAAATTTTCCTGTTTTTGGGAATATCGGGCATTGGTTTTAGCATCATTAGCTTGTTGATCTGTTGGTTTGTTCACTGTTGTAATAAATAGATCAAATCTGGAATTTTTCTGAACATATCTTAAGAGGGCTAATACACCTGATTTTTTGAGTTGGCTAAGTTTACTTGGTAGTTGGGTTACTTTTTTGTGACATTGGGCAAGCATATGCACTTTGAAATTAATATTTACTTGTTGCTGTCATAAGTCTCTTACTGCTGTCATAATAGTCACTTATCGCTCATAAAAGGGTCATTGGAACATAAAGTGTACAAGTGTTTTCATAATTCTATATTTTGTTCTTAACATTCAAATAGTGGAAGTGGCTAACATTGTGTTCTTCTTGTGAGTTTATTCATATTTCACATCTAAATTGACTCACTCACTAAAGCACTTAGATCATAAATCATCTTGGTGATAAGTCTCTTGCGAATATTGGTAACTTGTGAATCTAGTTAAATATCTCTTTAGCATTGAGTAATAAGATCACACGTAATCTTGTTTTGAAAACGTCTTTGGTAATTGTGATTGGCATCTTATAACTTTGTGGTTAATTGATAAGTGGATAAGTTGATCTAATTGGTTAAACATCTTATGGAATATTGTTGAATATCGACACTTGTATCTTTAAGCACCTATCTTGTCTTAAGATTGTTATCTAATCACTGTTAAGTACTCTCGCTATAAGATAACTCACACTAAGTACTTAAATAACATAAACAATCTTAACTCAAGAAGTCTTCACCCATCATTGTTGCATAAGCATTCTAGGATCTAGATTTCATTAAGAAATTTAACTCCTAGCATAAGCTAGGTTGATAAACTCATAAGACAACCCTTTTCCGATTAGCTTGACGGATTCAAACCTTCTTAGTGGTTGACACAGTGACCTTGCAGTCATCAAAGCCACAGTCTCTACAGCGCCGGAGGCACTGGGTGATTGGAATTTGGAACACGGGGGGAGGTATCGTTACTCAAGACTTTGTCTGCTTCCCATTGGCTTCCGTCCCACAACCTACTCTGAAGACTGTTTCTCAGGACAATTAAGGGAGAGGTTCTATTAGACTAGTCATATTATTAAAAATAACCAGGATCATTGCATCACATATAGATTCTAAGATTTGCATATCATATAGGTTAGTCGATCATTCAAGCAGTGGGTGTCCATCCAGTTACTTGGCATTAATTTATGTTAAGTAAGAATTGTGACTCCATAAGGCACTGGTCTCATACTTAAGAAATCTAATCTAATCATTAATCTTGTTGAATTTAACCGGGTAGCTAGGCAACTCATCCGTGTCTCCCAAACGAGTTTGTTCCCAACTTGTTTTCCTTCACCTCCTTCCATAGAGACTAACCCCCATAGCATGTTGTATCGGAGTGAGCAAGTATCAGAGTGACAGCCCCGCTCTAAGCGGTTGTCGCGATGCCTATACAATCCAGGTGACAATAGGGACATAGGGGTCTCAAGGTTAAATGACATGAGCTCAAGGGTGGTAATGATGAGGGATGTCCACATATTTGGGTGTATGAATGTAGGAGGGAGAAATCGTGGTACATGAGTTACCCCGACCTTTGTTTTTCCACCCTTCTTCTTTTTCCTTTTTCCTTTTGTTGATTTTTCTTTTATTTTACTGCTCAGGGCCCTAGGGGATGAGAGCATGTTGTATATGATATAGCAGTGATTACCCACTTAAGGTGGCGCAGTTCATCGCCCACCAGGGGTTGAGACATGCATGAGTGCCTTAATGGTGCAGGGGGGCTCTTATAGGGGCCCTGAGAACCAGGATGATGGCCATAATGATAAGGGGCGGAGCTCATGTTTAGCTTTTGCCCACGTGCTAAATTTTATTGTCCCGAACATCTTTTGCATTTTGTGGTATTATTTCCTTTTGTATGTGGCCATGATATGTTTTTATCGTTTTTTTTTAGTTGCATCAATCTCTAAGGCATCGTTCCAAGCCCAACCTAGACATGTGGACAAGGGGAGGGGGAATACCATAGCCTTGTGGATCCAGTTGTCATGTGGACCCGGAGAGGGAAGATGATGAAATAGGGCATGTAATGTGTGAAGGGGAGTGAACTGTTATATTTGTGTTGCCGTTGACCTTGTTGAACCGCTGTCAGCGCTGCATCTGCACTGCAACTCTGTTGTTGCTGCTACTGCAACATCTGCAACTGAAAAACATCCAAAATATTGAACCAAATTGTGGTCAGTATGATGCATCTGTCACCCGAGTCTTTGACTACTACTAGCATCTGCTTTGTCACTAAAGAATTTGCGTTGCTGCTGACTCTGCACTGCTGCCAACCCTGCACTACACTCCTCAGCATCTGGCTGCTACTATGTGAAAAATTATGAATCTAAGTTACAAAAATTCTACTCCATAAATCTGATTTACATTACCTACATGTTTTCATTAAATTAACAAGTTATTTTCTGAAACATCCAAAATATTGAACCAAACTGTGGACAAGGTATTGTGCAATTTTTAAAAATCAATAAATATTGATCTTCTGTTCAACAAAATGGACATCTCGTCGAAAATGTAGAGTTATGTATGGAATCCATAGTTTCTTTGTTCATCTTCAAATTAGACTCCATTCACTTCTTTTTTCTTCCAAAATGGACTTCTTTAAAATAAGTGCCCTTTTATTTGATAAACTTGAGCACCTTTATAAAATCTTTTAACTTTTATTTTCCTCAAATATATATATATATATATATATATATATATATATATCAAAGATGAAAAAATCGCGATTTTATCGCGATTATTTGAAATTATCGCGATTTTTTCAAGTGAAAGATATTATCGGCGATAATTTCGGCGATAATTTGAAATTATCGTTAGCGCGATATTATCGCGATTATTTCGTAATTATCACGATTCGATCGGAAATTATCGTCGCTGCCTCCAACAGCGCGTTTATACTCCGATTTTTGGTTTTTTTTTTTTCATTTTTAGTTGGACAGCGTGGGTTATGAGAGCCAAGGAGGGAAGGAGGAGAGCCAAGGAGGGAAGGAGGTGATTTACAAGCCCAAGATTGGACAAAAGTGAAGAATTTCTTGCAAGCCAAGCGAACAAAAATCGAATTTGGACCAAGTGTCTCCGGCAAAACGTTTTTCCAGGTATGGGCATCAAATTTGACCCATTTTTTTTTTGTTTTTTTCTTGTTCTTCCATGGGTTTCTATTACCCATGTATTTTTCATCATTTGTGATTGCATTTGGTTGTGTTTTTTTTTGTTTTTGTTTTATTGAGAGGAGAGGGTTTATTTTGGTCAAAAATGCAAAAAATTGTTTGTTAAATTTTGTTTTTTATATTTCTTCTTGTGCTCTTAGGTTCTTCCCATTATTTTTGCTTGTGTTTCAACATGTATTTTTTCCTATTATTTTTGCATTGAGTTGAGGGTTTTTTTTTTGTGAAAAAATCAAAATGTTGCATGTAAAATTGTAATTTTTTTATTTTATTTTTTAACTGGCAATTTTTCTTGTGCCCTAGGTTCAAATTTCAACATTCAAAGTTCAAAGTTTCCAACATGCCAAGGAAATTAGATCCTTTCTGGGAATTTGGTGAACCTGATGGAGGGTTTGACCGATTAAACTTGACTTGCAAATTATGTGGTCAACACATGGCAGAGGGGGTATACAGGTTGAAATACCACCTGGCACAAATTCCTGGGCATGAAGTAGGCCCTTGCAAAAACACCAATCCAGAAATAATCAGAAGAGCCATGAACTCATTGGGAGAAATGGAAACCGCTAAAGTCAGCAAAGCAGCTCTGAAGAGTCAAATATCAGGGTTTGGAGTTGACCGTGAGAGTGGTAGTGGCTCTTCAGCATCAGCCTCTTCTACAGGCAGCCCCGCAGTTGCCTCCTCATTTTTTGTTCCTAGAACCACTCTCGGGGCACAGCCATCTATCTCCTCCCTTATTAAAAAAAAGGAGAAGGAAGAAGCTGATAAGTTGTTGGGCAAACTGTTTCTTTGGAGTGATATTCCTTTCAATGTTGCAAGGAACAATCCATTTTATCAGGCTGCGATTGATGCTATCGCTGTTGTTGGCCCAGGATACAAAGCCCCTACATATCATGACCTTAAAGGGCGCATTCTGCAAAATGAGAAAGCTGACTGCACCAAGAGATTGGAAGAGTTAAGGGCATCATGGGAAGTCACAAGATGCACTGTGATGTCAGATGGTTGAACTGATCAAAGGGGTAGGACCCTTCTTAACTTCTTGGTCAGTTGTCCCAAGGGGACAATGTTTATAAAATCTGTTGATGCATCTGCACATGTCAAAGATGCAAGATTATTATGTGATTTATTAGATGTGTTCATTATGGAGGTTGGGCACCAAAATGTTGTCCAAATCATAACGGACAACGCTGCAAACTATGTTTCAGCTGGCAAGATGCTTATGGAGAGGTATCCGAGCATATTTTGGACACCTTGTGCTGCACATTGCCTTGATTTGATGTTGGAGGACATCGGAAAGCTTGATTTTGTCAAAGATATTGTAGAATCATCAAAGAGAATCACAAAATTTATATATAACCATGGATCTGTGCTTCATTTGATGAGGACATCCACCAACAATAAGGAGTTGGTGCGGCCTGCTATTACACGATTTGCCACTACTTTCATCTCTCTTCAATCCCTCTTGAATTCTAAGTGGGATTTGAAGAGAATGTTTTTTTCAGATGAGTGGCGTGCTTTGACTATCAGCCGCAAATCATAGGGACAGGCCATCTGCAGGTTGGTGTCATATCAGGAAGATTTCTGGGCTAGAGTGGAAGAGGTGTGCAGCATTAGTGAACCTTTGGTAAAGGTTCTTAGATTGGTGGATGGAGAGAAGCCCGCAATGGGCTACTTGTATGAGGCCATGGATAGGGCCAAAGAAGCTGTTCGCGGCTATTATGATGATAAGGGTGATGATGGGTTTCAGAGACAACTTCTTTTATGGGAAGTGATTGATGATCGATGGAACAACACACTCCATCGTCCCATTCATGCTGCAGGGCTCTTCCTGAACCCCGCATTTGCTTATTCATGTGGTTTTCTATTTGATGTTGAGGTCATGGATGGCTTTTTCACTTGTGTTCAGAAGATGGTGCCAAATCCATTAGAACGTGCAGAGATATCCAAAGAGATAGAGGTATACAGAATGGCAGGTGGCACCTTGAGCTTCGACATGGCTGTCCAGGATAGGACTGCTAAAATGCCAGGTAAGATTTTCATTATTTTAAAAATTTTCTTATGTTTGTAACTTTATAAATTATAAGTTTATCTTATTTGTTGTAACTTGTCACTTGTAGATGCATGGTGGAGGAGCTACGGTGGCAGATTACCGAAACTCCAAAAACTTGCCATTAGAATACTCAGCCAAACATGTAGCGCTTCAGGATGCGAGCGCAACTGGAGTGTATTTGAAAAAATACACACCAAAAGGCGCAACAGGTAAAACACTTAACATATTCAAATTTCGAACTGATTTTTTGAATTCATTAAATTTTTTTTTTAAATATTTAATTTATTAATTTATGACCCTTGTACAGGTTGGAGGGTCAGCGGCTCAATGACATGGTTTAAGTCTACTACAATCTTAGATTGTGGGTGAGACAACTTGAGAGGACCCCTGATATGGAGGCCATTTCTTTAGATGCGATTGACACCACTGCTGAATGGAGGGTTGAGGCTGAGAGGCCTGTCATGGAGTCAGCCCCTGATTGGATAGAGGAGGAGGTAGTGGAGGGGGAGGACGAGGAGGAGCAGGAGGAGGAGGTGACACCACCTACCACTACTACCGGTAGAGGACGTGGTCTGCCTCCTTTAGCTCCTAGTGGTTCAGGTTCCCGTTCCGGTTCTGGTGCTTCATTTTTTTCTTCTAGAGCACGACAAAGCCCATTGCCAGTCTCGCCAGCTTCTTCATCTAGAGAGAAAGGCAAAGCTGTTGTATTTTCTCGCAAGAGGGGCAGAGGAAATCAATAGTATAGGACCATAGGTTATATGGTGCATTGACATTCCTTTGTATATGATTGTTGACATTATGACTCATGATATGAGATACATTATTATATTTTTTGTTGATATTTTGAGGTTGAGTTGACTCTTGAGACTCAGGACTTAGTATTCAGGACAGGATTCAGTTTTATGTATGATGTAGCACTAGACATGATATTACACATCTTATATATTAGTTTTTTTTTCATATTTATGTGTCAATGCATTTATTTTATGCTGTAGATGCTTTAGATATTAAAAAAATTGAAAAAAAAATGAATATTTTTGTATGTGCCGATTTTTTCCCGATTATTCTGATATTTTACATTTTTCAATTTTTCGATTTTTTCCCCTCGGCGATAATATCCGTCTGTGTTTTTTTCATCTTTGTTATATATATATATATATATATATATATATATATATATATATATATATATATATATATATATATATATATATATATTCCACTTTAAAAAAGGTTAATTTAGCTCCTTCAAACCTTGGTAATGAATGCTTAAGAATCCAATTTCTTATTCTAATATAATAATACTTTTTCAAACACCTTTTTTTTGTAACTTTACCCCTCAATATTTTTCTTTTTCTTTTTTAATTTTATTTTGTTTTATTTTTTTTATAAACTTTTTTTTCTATATATATTTATAATTTTTTTTCTTTTTGAAAAGTTACAACCCTAGTGAAACGTGACTATTCACCTCTTTGGGGTATAATATAAAATATATGGTCACTTATGTGCCTTTGACTAGGTTAATTTTCTCTATGTAAAAGGTAAAACTTACTATTCACATAAAGAGATTTTGTATTCCTTTTGTTCTTCTTTTACCTTGAAAATAGCATGGGCAATTACCATGGGTTGCTAAAACCATGAGCTTGTAAACCACTTAATTAATAATCAAGATAATCTTATCTACTCTTCCTTCTCTTGCGTATGGTTTTAAAGATATTTGGAAAGATTCCCTTTTTACTTTATCATGCGCTTTTTATCAATTATATACATGAACTTTTTCTAATATCGCTTTAACTATATCCCTTTTCAACTTTAGAATACTCAATTTTTAATCTAATGCCTTTAATTATTTTTAGGTTTTGACTTCTTTATAATTCTAGTCCTCCTTTATTATACCCTTTCTTTTTTTAATGGCCAAAGGCCTAAATGGAAAAACTACCAGAATGGAGAACCTCCAATTATGCAGCGAGTGCTTGGTCTGACAGAGAGTTGATGGCCTAAGGTCGGGATCAACCCGGGATCAACCAACGTGGCTATGATACCAATGTAACGACCAAAAGTCGTATACGCAGCAGAAATCTTTAAAACACTTAAATGACACAAATGTCCATTGTAAGACATGGAACTATATATTGATTATTGTATATTGAATTGATGTGAAATGAGTACAAATGAGAATGAGGGTCTGCTTGTATACCCTAGGCAGGTGCCCTTTCATGAACAATCATGTCTCTAAGACATGCCTCTTCATTACTAACTAACTAACCATTAGTTAATTAATTATTATTTATTACTGTTATATTTATATTTATATTTATTATTTTTATATGAATTATATTCATAACATTACCCTTAAACTCGGGCTTGAATCACAGCATTTACACCGGTTTTTACTAGCAAACTTCTCCCAGAATCTGAGCTCATGTACACTCAAAAAATACACTGAAAATTACCTTCAGTTACCAATCCAAATAGACCCGAGATTTTCGTTAAACTAACCCGAGAATCTTGCTGGCAACTCTTGAAATACGAGTAAGTTGTCAAAAATAAACCAACGCTCCATGTCTGTTTCGCAACATGGACTAACCGCCTCTCATGGATCCTTATCTCTGGCGATGCAATTGCTAACTAACACCTGTGGGTTTTGGTCTAACGACAATCATGATTCCCAACGAGCATTATTAGAGTGTAGGTCACGAGTAAAATACACACCCGTCTCGCGTTGGGGGGGGGAGATTGTTGGACATTAGATAAACCAACACTGCCTGTGTGTTTCGCAACATGGACCAACCGCCTCTTGTGGATCCTTATCTCTGGCAATGCGATCGTTGACTAACACCTACGGGTTTTTGTCTAACGGCAATCGTGATTCCCAACAAGATCTAATGGTTGAGATTAGATCTCAGCTCATTAGATTAAGGGTGTAGATCATTTCCTCTTGACCTCGTTTATAATGTGGTCCCCCTTTATATTAATGAGCCTCCCTAATACATTTAATGTTTTAGTACCATGGTCAATTTTTCCTCATAAAGTCACTTTAATAATATAAAGTGTACTTTAGTACTTTTCACATAAAGTGACTTTTAAAACACATGTGACTTTAATAACTTAAAGTACCTAGTACAACTCCACATAAAAGGTACTTTAGCCCACTTGATATTAATAAACTCATAATATCACTTAGACAAAAGATGATTAATGTGTCTCCCTAGGCCAAAAGGAGAAACGCCAAGGAAACACGTCCTTGGTACCATTTTCAATAATTAGCTACCCTGATCATGATAAGACAGTTGGGTCACACTGGTCCAAGTGTATCATCTCGCAAATAATGTGGGGCAATGAACAAACCATTGAGGGTTCTGAGGATGCCCATGGCATGAAATGATGCTAATACACATGATGGAGTCCCATGTCTCTCAACGCATCCCCAAAAGTGTCAATTTGACTCTCTGATGGGCTTGGGCCCCAGTTAAGTTGTTCAACCCATGATGAAACCACCTGCCATTTACATATAAGACCCATTGTGCTTCCTCACCTTTAAGTACAATAATTCATTAGTGCATCTAAGAGAACCAAGTTTGTTAATCAAAGTCACAAATGAGACTTCATAATGGGCTTCCCTTCCAAATTTGGGGCTTTGAGCATGTAATAGTGTTACCTCTTTAGGTAGGAGTGGCTAATAAACAACCCTATCAGGTATTCCCAGCCCCTAAGCGGAAAGACAAGTCCAAGGTACATCCTTCAACTGATAGGGGTCATGTGAATAATGATGAGGTGGAGAGGAACATAGGGGTCTCAAGGCCAAATGCCATGGGTTCAAGGGTCGTAATGATGAGGGATGTCTGCATATCTAGGTTTATAAATGTAGGAAGCAGCAATCGTGGTAAATGAGTTACCTCGGCCTTTGTTTTTCCACCCTTCTTCATTTGTCTTTTGTCTTTTCTTGATTTTTTTTTTATTATACTACTCGGGGCTCCAGGGGTGAAATCATGTTGTGTATTATAAAAGCAGTGATTACTCCCTTAAGGTGGGGTGATTCATCTTCCACCAGGGGTTGGGACATGCATGGGTTCCATAATGATGCAGGGGGCACTCAAGGGGCCCTAGGAACCAGGCTGATGGCCATAATGAAGGGGTAGAGCTCGTGTTTGATTTTTGCCCACGTGTTAATATAATGTCCCGGCCATCTTTTGCATTTTGTGGTATTATTTATTTTTCTATGTGGCCGTGATATGATTTTAATCCTTTTTTTTAGCTGCATCGACCTCTGGGGCAACATTCCAAGCCGAACTAGACATGTCGACAAGGGAAGGGGGAGTACCAGAGCCTTGTGGACCCAGAGAAAGAAGATGATGAAATAGGACATGTAATATGTGGAGGGAAGTGAAAAATATGAAACGGGAAAACAAGACCGCGCTACCAAAATTGAGGTTTCCCAAGTAGTGCCCATCCTGAAGCTATAAGCCAATAGGGGAGATCATAGGAGACTAGGATTGAAGATTAACCCCCCATTTAAGGTGAGGGGACCAAACTACAGTCGAAACCCTTCCTTCTTCCAAGTCACCCAATAATCCATGCCCAAAGTGCCCAAGGAAAAACAAGCATAGGCACCCGATTGCACAATGAAAAACATACCTTCAGGATTTGGATGGCCCACCTCCAAACATATTCTCTTGACAAATGGGCGAGGGGACATATGACTGGCTTAGGGAGCGGATATCAAATGGCACAATATATTGGCTACACTGGTGATTGTCAAGGACTGCTAGCTGGCGGCCGAAGACAAATCTAAGAGAAAAAAATCTCCTAGGGGGTCACCCACTTTTGGTGGGTAACAGACCATAGGCCACAGTTCACATGGTGTTGACACTGACACCACTCAAAACTGACCAATCAAAATCATACACTCATGCTAGCTCAAAATATAAATGATGTCAAATTTATGATAAAAAGAATAAATGGATTAGAGATAATGATTCACTATAAACTTTAGAGAATATAGTTTGTAATTGCACAAGTAACGGAAGGGACATAACCCTCCAGTGAAATACAACATAAGAGGATACATTTCATATATATGGGTATGACAGTCTCTAGTCAGTGAACCATAGGAGAAACCTGTATTCCCATCAGTCACTGAGTATCGAATTGTCAATTGCCTTTAGTCACTGTTTATCCTCCAACCAGCTATTCTTGAGAATTGTGTCAACTCGTAAATTTGTAACATTGTATTTCAGATCATGTTGAACATAATAAAGAGTTAATGTACATAGCTGAAAATACTTGAGGTTTTACTAAAAATTCTGAATGCAAAGAGAGAATGTCCACACCATCAAGATCCAATGATTTTATCAACAAAGACTCATTCCATTTTCCTCCCTAAAATTCAAAACTTCACACATCTAACAAAATATTATAATCTCTTCAAACAGAAGGAAAAGCTCAAACAGAATTGCTAGGAAGGAAATCCATCCACAGACACTGCAGTTTAACAAAAAGCGAACATGATTGTCCATTTTACTTTAGTTATTCACCCTTGGCTGTATAGAAAGAAATAAACAACATAGCTCATAGAAAGGTAAGTGATAGACATAAAAGTATATAAAAGGCATACTCCCAATTTGTCATCTGAGTGAACCGCTCTAGACCAGCGCCATGAACATTCCAAGATTTAGTCTCATTATCATAAGTGATATCAAAATCTTTGAGAGGAGCATTACGTTTTTTCATCACAACATCGCTAATGTCTTTAAGGTCACCTACATTCACTGTCAAAAATGATATTGCAAGTAAGTGTCCATCACAAATAAAATTATGCAGAGAATTCAAGAGTTGGCAAACAAAATATGGATGTGGATATGAAATAAGTGCAAAGCAAATTGTTCTCTTCCATGCCCAATTATTCAGGAAAGAAAAGAGGGTCTCCTACATCAAGTGTGCATAAAGATAAGCATAAATATCTAAAGAAACACAGTATATTAACAAGTGGAAAAACATTCATGTAATGATTGCAGCCCAGAGCCCAGTATTTCAAATCAATGTCCATCGTTAAAGCACATGTTATCATACACTACTGAGGATTTAGAATTAAAAATGTCACATGTTTAAGTCTTTGATATGGGATTAGTGTCTTCCATAAGTCTTGCATAAACCCCTATTTAAGGGTATTAAAACTAATTTACATAAACCAAACTCTAAGTTGTTGCAAAAGCAGATTGTCTTTGATGATATCCAAATCACTGCTGCATATTTTCTATGAAGGGGAGGTAACAAATTTGATTGGCATCTGTGAAGCTTGCAAATTCTGACATCTTCAAACCAGACATGGACTGTTTTCGAGCCCTTGTTCAGAAGGTTTGGAACCCCTCCACTTCCCTGTTGGGCACTGTTACCTCCTGGGAAGTATCTATGTATTTTCAGGACAGTGTCGTTGTAAGACCAGAGAGATGCAAATCCCAAAGCCCTATAGGCCATGTGATGATTATTCAGACCTCTTATGGTCAGCCATGCCCAGGTCGTTTAGTCCCCACTCTCAATTCCTTTCATCCTGGATAGCATTGGATGCCTTGAGATGGAGCTATTTAAACACATGGTTTATCAGAGTCATTGGTTTTTGCTGGGGTGTTCACATTATGTAGGGCTTGTCCAGCCCATGTTTTAACACATGAATGTCCTTCTAACATGGTCATGTGTTACACAGTGTGTATGTATCTCAGACAATCGTGGTATAGTATACTCCATTCTCCACATGCCAGTCTCACAGTTCACAGCAAAATTCACATTTCCCAAGGCACTTGACAGATCCCAATGCACAATGCTCTTGGGTCAAAATTTAAACAAGAGCTCAAAATTATCAACATAATGCAAACTTGACATTCCACCTTAAGTTTTTGGCAAAAAGAGGATTTTCCATGTAAACTTTAGTCTTCAAATGGGGACATAGGCACTGCAATGCATGAGCAAAAAGTGGTGTTTCCACCTTAATCCACACCCGTGATTATCGTGGAAAAAACCTGTTACTCCACTTGGTGTGGCCTTGGGGGCAAGTCTCGAGTTGAAGTTGTCACTCAATTCTCAACTCCTCTGTCTAGGCTAATTCCTAGTCAAAGACGAGAGGGGTGGACTCTACAAAATATCTAAGGATCAACTAATTAATGTTAATGAGTTAAGTTCTAGGGGTTAAAAGAAAATAACCAAGATACAATTCGACTATGTAAAAGTAGCACAAGAACTCAAGCCATACTCATTGATTCCATGAACATGAACATCCACCAGTACAGATATTGCAAGATAAGAAAAATAGACCAATGCCAAATGATAAGTACTTGTAAGCAAATGATCTGAGTGCAAGAGATATGTTCGTTTTTTATCGATTTGGTAGCAGTGGACAATTGTTCTAGTCTTAGATGATGCTAAGAGGCTAAAGAACACGAGATCCCCAAAACATAAAAAAGGTTTCGCAAGTTAAGCTTGGGAAACACCTTAATTAAATTAATTTGCCATAATTAAAGTTAATTAAATTAGGTAATTTGATTTTGCTCTAGAGACTTCTATTGATGGAGTCAAAGTGATCTAAGCCATCAATCGGGATTAGATCTTGTTCGTTGATTGTCCAACAAAAGATTATAAGAGCAAGTCGAGGGCTTGGAAAATGGCATTAGTTGTAATGTGAGCAGTTTCACTAACCAAGTTTGCAGTATTCAACAAGGGTGCAGTTGAAGCTCGGGAAAGCACCAGAGCAAGGCTTGCAGCAGAGGTTTGGGAGCAGAGGTTCCGGAGGAATATTTCCTCAATATTTCCAGTGTCCGAGAGGCAGGAAAGAGAAGGTCAAGTTATCTGCAGAGGAGGTCGTACAGAGTAGTGCGAATAGCCAAAAACCCTAGTGTGAGTTCCTAGAAGAAGCTTGTTTCAGTTGTGAGTATCCAGATCTAGGTCTGGAAGGCAAAGTCAGCTATTTCCAGAGTCAAAGAGAGGGTAGAGTCTAGACGTCTCAGCTAGAGGCGGATCCAAGGCTATACGAATTTCCAGAAGCCAGATCTGCGCATTTCCAGTCCAGCGGTGCATTGGCAAGTCGCTGGGAAGTGCGAGTGGCTAGAGAGAGGCCAAGTTGGATTGCAGAAGGAGATATTTTAGCTCTAGTGTATTTTGCCAGTTGTGATCAGTATTAGTTGGAGGATTTCCAGTAAAAGGCATCGAATTTATTATACTCTCAAATTGTTGCACAATAATAAAACCCTCATCTGTTGCATTGGTTTTCCCTTTGGGATTTTTCTAAGGACATTTGTCCAAAAATAACGATGTCTATTTTATTGTGTGTGCATCTATTTCTCAATTTCGTATATTTATATTTCGTAGCGTATTTTATTTGTGCAGAATGCATTAGTGAGTTATGTTGAATGGTGGTCATTGATGCCAACGTCTATAAATGAATGCTCTTAATATTTGGATGGATTTCATTAGTTGGAAGCTCCAATGGAAGGATGGATGGAAACCCTAGCTCTAGGGTTTGGATTCCCTGGGCGATAGACATACCCCACACTTATTAGAGGTTTTTGAAGAAGAAAATCATTGAATTTGCCTAGGAGATCCTCGCCATTGGATTCTCCTTATTAATTTGATTCTAGTGGTAAGCAGCACGCCACGAGAAGCCTCACGGTTTGTGAGCTATGCTTGTTTGAAGCCAAAGGACCCAAATTTGTGGGTAAAAACCCCAAAGGATGGGGACATGGCACCCTACCATTGGCCAGCTCATTAGTCAAATCAAGGAAGTGTTGATTTTATAGCATCAGGAAGTGTTCCAAGTCTCAAATTTGGTGGAAAGGCTTGGACAATAGCTTTCCAAAGAACCCAGAAATCGTTAGTGGAAATTCCACTCAGATCTTGCTTTATTAAAATAATTAATTATTTTTAATGCAGACCCTAAATCTAAACTTAGGGAAATTAAATAATTAAAGGGTATTAATAAAGCAGAGTGTGAATCTTATAGAAAATGGAGATCAAGTCATCTTTTAATCTGAGCCATTAATTAAAGATATAATCTTGGATGTTGATTCATCAGCGAGAAGATTATAAGAAGAGGCTTGAGGGTCATTTGGAAATTAAGCCGAGGACATTCTCAGTACCCGAAGGAAATCAATTCTAAAGTAAGAGAATTCGATTTCAGTGGGTGAGTTTGTAGAGGCAGGATTAGAGAGACAGAAGGAGGAGGGAGAAGTCAGCTGACAGAGAAGCAAAAGGTAGAAGGGTGAAGGGACGAGAGTGTTGAGCAGCAGCACCAACCCCTCCACGCAGAGTCACGTAGTCCAAGGAGGGACTACACAAAACAGCTATGCAAGATGACGCAATGAGTGTAGAAGGACATCCCATGTGTCAGGAATTCTTCCGGAGTGTCCAAAAAACTCATGCCAGGTGTATGCTATTTTATTTTGCTCACCAAGCCTTCTATAAAAGATCTTTTCATTGTTGAAGATAAATACAAACCCTCATCTGTTGCACTGGTTTTCCCACATTGGGTTTTTCTTGGGACAATTGCCCAAAAATAATTGTGTTCATATGGTTGTTTCTATTGTGCTACATGTGTTATTTCTATTCTTTTGCTTTTGATTAGAGTGAAGTACTGCAGCTGTGTTTATTTCAAAATTTACTAAACCATCTGTAAATAACTTATTTAATAAGTAGGCGAAATAAATCAATCACTGCAGTAATAATTTTCAGATTTGAAAATTTCACAAGAAGTAAGGTTTTAATCAAGGTTAGGGCTAAAACATCTTATGGAGAACCTCAAACATTATTTTGAAATTGCAAAGGGGTATTAGACTTTATTAAAAATCTATATTCTCATCTACAAATAGGTAGACATGTTATATTTGGGCCACAAAAATATTATTTAAATTTCTAGAAAGAATACTCTCATAAAGTCCCTCCAATGACTCCTTTGGAAGACCCCTTCTATCCATGAGAAGACTATTATAAAGGCTTTAATTAGCCCTCACAAAGTATGAATCTCATGAATATTTTTTAATCGATCTAGCTATGAATTAAACTCGGCCCTATGGAGACATTGATTATCTGATGAATGGTTAGGGTTCATTTGTGTTTTGGCTCTGGTTAAGGGATACATTGGGTAACTAATTGCAGGAAAGGCTGAAGTTTCAGCAACAAGCTCTTATGTAGTTTTGGCCCTTAGGGCAAGAAAGAAAGAAAGTATTTTTAACATACACGAGGCTAAAATAGCCTATGGGACAAATTGCTTCTCCATCTGGCTCTTGTATTCGGTCCTTTTCCTATGGAGTTTTACAATAAAAGCTCCCAGCTTCTCGACAAACTCTTCGCTGAATAGATTCTCCCAAGAGCTAGCTGCCAGAATACCTGCGTAATTTTCCCTGTTGTCTTTGAAGGCCTCGCATTCTAAAATGAAATGTTTTTCTGTTTCCACTTTTCCGGAAGAGCAAAAAATACATACTCTTTCCTCCCACATTTCTTTTGGCCTTTTCCAGCGCCTTGTTTCACAACAGAGTTGATGAGAATTAGTCCTTAATTGAGCAATAAGAATTTTATATCTCCAAGAAATATTAGGCATCAATTACAGCTCTGATTCTCTAGAAGCAGCGAAGATCTGAGCCTCCTTAACATTGTGATATCTAAGTTTTATATGGCACATTCTTTGAGAGTCAACGCATAATCTCTCTGAAATGTTATGGCCCTCTGTTAGGGCAAGATTTGATACACAATTTAGATCACTCAAACTTGTGGATTGGGATATGAACCAGTGAAGTTTTGAGCTTTCAATCTGTGTGGCCTTGTGAATAAGATAGAGACGGATTATTTTAGAAACCTATTCATAATTTTCTGCGCGACCTATCAGGTATATCAATTTCTAATGATTGAATTCAGGCCTTCATGAATCTGTGACCCAATATACTTACTGTTTTTAGGGCTCGTTGAAAGTTCTGCAGCAATCCTCTAGGCTCTTAGAACGATGACTTTTGAGTCCTCATCTAGTGCAAAGACAACGAAGAATATAGAGTTGTGACCTTACCATATCAACCTTGCAAACCAAGACTAATATCTTGTGGGGTGATTTCTCAACAAATGAGGGTTTCGATCTCAAATTTCTGAAGTTCTTTAGAACAATAAAGTAATTGGTTGAAATTCTTTCAAGACTTGGAATTTGAGCTCATTTCAGCGAGAGAAAAATGAACCCTAACTTTCCAGCCCTGCAGGAAATGGCATCTAGCAGTCAAGCTCAGGCTCGGATCCTCTCAAGCCTGCACAAGCAAACGAGTATGCGCGCAGCTATGTGCAGGAAAAGGAAAAAATGCAAGAGTCGGGCTCCCTGCAAGGCACGCACTCGTTAAAGCAGAGACGGAGGTGGCTCCTCCTCGCCAGCAGGTCCACGACAGCCATGCTGTTAAGAAAAAGACGGCCCTCGGCCCCGAGAGACTTCCAAAAGACGCCTGGTGCCCTCCCGTTATTACTGTTAACGATCCAGGCTCAGAAAGCCCTAAAATGTCTCTGCGTCCCAACAGTTCCAGGAACCAATGCGAAACCCTGAATCGAGCAAGTCTGAGCTACTCGCGCTCATGGGGAAGCGACAAATGTAAAGATGATGTCGATGAATGCAGCGACCCAACGAGGATCATCAATCTGGCCTCCCAAACTCGCTTGAGCAGCCAGAGTTTTCTAGATCCACCCTCCCCTGCTTTTTAGATCCAGATCTCGCTCCTCTCGGGCAGATCAATGCTACATTGGATACGCTCAACGAATCTGGTGCAGAACCTCCTGCATGCCCTTGAACGCAAGTTGGGGATTCCCTCAGCTCTTCAGAGACTTCTATACGGAGGTAAACAACTACAGGACTCTCTTCCCTTTCATTTTATAACATTAAAAGAGATGCTTCTATAGTCTTAATCCTACGTTTGAGAGGGGGAGCAGCTGGGCAACCATCCTCTGCTCCAGGTTTCTCCTACAGGGATGTTGTCCATGCACAACCTCCCATGAAAGCAGCGCAACCCTTTGAGGCTCCCAAGCCTCTTCTAGTTGATAAATAGGAGGAAGTTCCCTCCATATAAATTTCTCATCCAGATCTTGAAGATCAGCTTCAAAAATATGCAGAATCTGCCATCCTCTGTAGATTCAACGGACTTTGGCCTCGCACAGCGGATCTCTACCAATGGATTCACTCCAACTGGACCAACAACAGCAAGGTCATCTTCTGCTCGAAGGGTTCTTCATAGTAGTGTTCGCTTTCAGCGAAGATTATCAAAAGGTCCTTACTGAAGGTTCGTGGTTTTGGGGTACAACAGGGCTATTCCTCACCCCCTGGTTCCAAGACTTCGACCCCTCCACGGTAGTCATCACCAAGCTTCCTATCTGGGTCAGGCTTCCCAACTTCCCTGCACATCTATGGCACTTTTCTGTTTTCGAAGGTATAGGAAACACCTTGGGCCGCTTTCTAGCAACAGATCCCTCCAGGGGGGACAAAGGAATATACACATATGGTCAAATATGTGTTGAAATAGACATAAGCAAAGGTCTGCCTAACCAAATTAATCTCAAAATTGGTGATTTCCAATGGACATGAACTTTGAAGTATGAGAACACTGCCTTCTACTGCCGCCACTGCCACCAAACAGGGCACCTTCAGAATTCCTGCACCACGTTCCTTGCCCAAAAGAAGAAATGCAATCACAAATCAAAATCCAAAAGCTGGAAACCATTTGATCCGCCCCCCATGGATGACATTGATTTCTTGAGCTCAGATGAGGAGATTGAAGCAGATGTGGAGAATGCAGTACAAACGAAAGAATCGCCCTCGGATGACCTTGAGGGACCCCTGGTTTCTGCGAGCACTCAAAAACGCACTCATGAGTCCTCCTTCGATTCGGATAAGGAGATTCCTCACACCGTCAACAACAGTCTACAATTGGTTCTCGCCCATCCACACCATGCTGGATGGGTCAAAGTCAACAAAAATAAAGGAAAAAAAATGTCGTATGGAGGATTCGACCCACTTTGGGTAGATTCCAATGTCTATCTCCTTTTTCTTTCCTAGTTCTGCTTCCTGGTTCTTTTGCTTATTTCCTGGTAATTTCTCGGGATCAAGGTTGATAGTTTATCATTTCTGGTTTTCCCGCTCTTGCTTCTCTTGATTGTAATCTCCTTTTGTACCATATGACCTCTTAATAGAATTAGTCTTATTCAGAAAAATAAAATAAAACAAAAAAACAAAGTAATTGGTTAATGCAGGATTGTCATCATTTTGCAGTGTTACATGGGGTCTCACCCCCCCACCTAGTGGTCTAGATTCCCTGCCCCCTCGCACTCCGAGGTCTTGGAGACTTCTAGGGGGTGTTTCCCCATGCCCCCAAAAATGAGGAAACTAAGGGGGGCGTCAGGGGGGATGTTTCCTCAAATTTAGGGGTTGAGGGGGCGTGAGGGGGCGTGAAGGGGGCGAGAAGGGGCGTGCGGGAGCGTGAGGGGCATGAGGGGGGCGTGCGGGGCCCAAAATTGAAAAAATATTTTTTAAATGAAAAAAATATTTTTGAAATGAAAAAAATAAAAAAATAAACGATTTTTTTTAGGTTAAAATTTTATTTGTTTTAACTTTAGGGTTTCATTGTTTTAGTTATTATTTGTTGCCGACCCCTCGCTCAGCACTGCAGCCCGAAGTCGTCGCTCAGCAATCTCACGCCTTCGCTCAGAGACTAGTGGGGCATTACCTTGAACATTTATGCTCATTTATCACTATGATGATATCATTTGATATTCATATGTTATGTTGTATGTTTTATGATTTTAACATAACTTATTTGATTTTAAGTTTTATGTTTCAGACTTGAGTTGTAAACTTTAGTTTAAACTTTATTTTGAATCTTGATATAATATGTCATGACTCATATGATACCTTAAACTTTATTTTCATTGTACATTGTTAGTAGTTGCATTAATGATTATACAGTTACAAAGTTACATATGAATCTATGATGTATGTTTTGAGTTTTAACTTTAAAATTTGTTTCGGTTATATGATTTCATCATTCATCGATTTCTAATTTTATCATTTATGATTTATCTTTCATGATGTAAGTGTATGATGATTGTATATACATTCCTTGCAAAAATGAAAAATACAGTTGCATTATAAATATTAAATTTTCAATGATATATCATATATAATATATTTTTATATTTTATAATTTTTATGACCTCGACGTCCCTCCACGTTTCCTGAAAATTGGTAGAGAGCTTTTGCATAGGCTGCCCCTGCACTCCCTCGCTCCGACCTCCAGGGGACTTGGTGTAACATTGTCATTTTGAAAGAGACGAGGTCTGTAAAAACATTCTAAAGACGGATTCCTCCTGAAGTGGATTGCGTCCAATACATCTGTGCAAAATTTGGTCAAGGAATGAATAGTTAATTATTTTCATGTGTTTCTGGGCTAATCATATGAAGGTCTTTTGAATTTGTGGTAATTCATTGAAATTTGAACCTTATATACATGTCTACCTTGATACACCTGTAAGGTACATTCAACAATATATTTGGAACAAATTTTGACCTGACCAGTATATTTGCACAACGTTGATGAGAGCATGGTTTTAGATTCTCCAAAGGGTTCACATTAATAAACACATTTCGAACACCTCTGCCGCAAACACGAACGATGTCCCAAAATTAGCGTACAGGAAAGCTATAGACGGGCATATAGTTCCCTTCGAAGTTTGATTTATTGTATCTATGGGTTCTATTCTTTCCACCTTAGCACAAAGTCACGAGATATCCAGGCAACGATCTTTAGACAGGTAGTATATCTCTATGGCAAATTTTTCATGGTCATTTTCTGACCCTGTACATAAAAAAAATATAATACACTTTTGGGCTGAACCGATATTCTGTGTTGAACTATGACGAGAAGCAAGTCCTTCTATCTATTTCCAGAAGCAGAGATTGCACCACGTATGTAAAGCCTGGCACGTTGGATTGAAAATTATATAACATGAGTGCATTACGTTGAAATTCACTTGAATTCCCTGTTCATGAACCGAGTGCATTGAAGCAAATGTGGAGTTATATCACACCGCATATGGGATGAGAGCTTGCCAACTTATGTTGAAGTCGAATTGAATGTGATATGTGGCCTACTGAAGTTTGTGGATGCGCAAGTGTTTGTAATCTTAACTATACGCCAAACCGGTATGTGAACAACTTATTGGGAATGCAACTAAAGTCAAGTGGCTTCATTGGAACTTTAGGTTGGAAATATTTTACTTCATAGCATATTGTCATTTTGTCGAAGAGTTTGCAAAATCCAACCATCTTTTGAGAAGTGCCCATATTGGGGTAATTTGTGGAACATTTAAATCTCATATAGCTTAATTTGATCGTGTTAAGTTTCCAAAGTCGGTGTTGACCCAAATTAATAACAGGAAGAAGCACCAGAACTCTGAGACAGATCTCATTACAGTGAGTTTGTTTGGCATGTCATGATAGTGTTACTTAGGTGAAAGATGTTGTGACCTAGAGTTTGAACACCTAAGTTGTTGATCAGTGATATGACATGACTTGACATGGCAGTGACCCTGTAACAGTGACATATGCCTTATGATAGTAGTGGCCTTTGTTGGAAAATCTGGAGACTTGTAGATTATAAATGATTTTCCTCATCTTGATAACTACTTGTGAGATTAGTTAATCATAAATCTTTAATTATTTCTTTAATTTTGTTCATCAAGCAATTACCAAAATCAATGAAGATCACAAGAGACAAAGTACACAAGATATAGGCTACAAGCCAGGGCAAAACCCCTCCAAGGGGAAAACCCAGAAAATGCTCCTCTTCTTCATTAGAATATGCTTAGAAGGAGACTTCCAAGACCCAAAGACCAAAGCCAACAAACCCTCCAAGATGCAAGCTAGCCCCCAGCAAGATTTCCTTCAAGGAAACTTCCAGAACTTCGATACTGCAACTTCGCTACTGCAATTTCGGCCCTTGCAACTGCTTCACAAAATTTCGGCCCTGCAACTTTGGCCTCCTTCAACTGCAACTTCAAGAAAACCCTAGCTTCGCACGTGATCGAGAGAGAGAGAGATTTAGCCCAAGAAACTTCGCTCTTTTCTTCCTTTCTTCGTCCTTCTTAGCTCCTCTTGCCCTTGGCTATTGCATATCAAACTTGACTTGAGTGAGTGTCCAAATGAGGTCGAGCTCCTTTGTATTTATAGCCTCTTTGACGAGTCAAATAGCCCTCCTCTAGGACGACTTGATCTTTCTCTTGGGTCGACTTGGTCTTGGGATACAAAATGCCTTTTTCTTGATAAAATAAATTTCTTTATTTGTTACAACAAGTCCAAATGGAACTATGACACATGACCAATAATATTCTTTATCCTAGAAAGACCTAGAAGCCCTAAAAGCACAAAGAACATTCTTTCGACTCAAACTTGAGTATGAAACTTGTTGACCACTGGAGTGGCACCTGTAGATTTTTTGAAAACTCCTTGCCCAAGGATACCGAACATTGCTTGTACCATCAAAGATCATCATATCACTAGAGTTTTTCAACTCTACTTCTTCTTCTCATCATTTTTTGTTGTACTCAAATTCCACAATCCCTGCAGAGACAATGTAAAAGTGATGCTAGTATGAGGAGTCAAGTCATGTAATAGGCGTGGTTAGCCTAGGACCTTGTCATCAAGTGAGTATTACTCTGGGATGTTTTTTTCAATTGTTTAATTATCATTTCCTTATGAAGACTAAATAATTAATTGAGTTTTTTCCCCGAAGCATAACCCCAAAGTCGGAGTACGACTTGATGGTGAGGCCTTGGGTGAGTCCTAGTGCCTAGTATTATTGTATATTACCATACTAGATCACACAAAAAAAATTGTGGAATTTAATTAGGTCTAGGGGGTCAATTTTTTATTTTTAAAATTTCCCAAAGGGCGAAATTGGAATAAAATTTGTATATGAAATGTAATAACTGATGTCTAGAGAAGTTGTATTGGGTATGAGGAATAAAAATTACACCTCTCACCCTCAACTTTCTACTATGACACACTTTGAGGGGTTAAAAATGTGTTCTAGACCCTCAAAACCCATTTTTCCTAAGATTAGTGGGAAATCTAGCAATAAATTAAACCAGAAATAAATTAAATAGAGAGAAATAGATTGCTCCATATGACAAAATGATATGGAAATGACTTGGAAATTATCTCAAGTCAAAGGAATGAGTAAAAGCACAAGTTGGAGGATGACTGGCACCTTGCATCATAAACATGTGGCAGAAGGATGAATTTTCTGGACAAATTGCAGGGCTGATTTTAGAACTGTTGCAAGAGTTTGACCAGCGTTGACCGAGCACTTTGACTAATCCTTTGACTGTGATATTTGTGGGAAGTTTTCGTTTTTGGCAAGCCGTATAGTTTGGCATAGGAACCAGGAATTTTTGGGCACTTTGACCGTAGGGTTGACTGTAGGGTTGACCACATAGTTGACTGCAGAGTTGACCAAGTTTGACCGCAGTTTTCAAGACTATTTTGGGATGACTTTGACCACCTTATTAGGCCGAGTTTGACTAGATATAACTGAGCTCCAAAAAGGAAGATTTGTTGCTACATTGACCATCTTTAACTTTCTTATTAGGGCTGAGTTTGACTGCAGTTGATGCAAATTTGACAAGGTTGTTTTGACTTTGATTTGGCAAGTCAACTTTGACTATTGTACTCTCTCTCTCTGTTGAACATTTGATATAATAATAAGAAGAAATGATCAAAGGGTTTTCCCCACATTGGGATTTTTCCCTGGCATCTGCCAAATCTAGTGTCCTCTTGTCTTGGCTTGTCTTTTGCATTAGATTTTATGTTCTATCTACAGTTACTATCAATGTGATTCATAGTTAATGTGATTGCTATTGGAAATTTTCATTAGGTTGCTAAAGAAACATTGAAATAATTGTGCTAAGCATAGAGCATACCAATGTTAACTAAAAATATTTAGTTTTCGGGCAGACTAACCAGAAATCTAACATCAAACTGCAAGGCTTGAATAGTTTTTTCTTGTTTGCGTGGTTGTTTTTTGCAGGATAAAGAACACACACTCCAAAGAGCAAAAAAAAAACCCCTTCCTCCTTTCCAACAATTACAAAATTTTTTAACTAGCTCACTTGGTCTAAAGTTACTTTATGAGAATAGAGGTCTTGGGTTCAAGTTTTTTTGTGAAATTACTTTTTTCTAAAAAAACTTTTTGTCAAGTTAATTTTTCTAAAAAAAAACCTTTTGTCAAGTTACTTTAAAAAAAAGGGGTTTTTTGTTAAGTTATTTTTTTTATAAAAAAAACACATGTAACTTGTGTTTTAAAGTTACTTTATGTAATAGTGTTTCTCACCCATTATAAAAAGTGAGTCAATTACCGTCTAAAGTCACTGTATCTTTTATTTAAGTTACAGTCTACTTGGTTATTAGTTCATAAAGTAACATCGTAAAAAGTGACTCTCACTTATTTATAAAAGTGGGACACATAAAATAGCAAATTTTTTTTTAAATGTGAGCTTATTATATTAAGTTTGGAAAGGGAGGGATTTTTTTTTTTTTAAGTACAACTTCATCATCAACTTTCAACCTATCACATGACTACTTGGCATCTACAACTTTTTTTCAAAAAGACATAACTTCTTCATTCGGAGCTGTTTTCAGAGCCGTTTTTTTTAAACCGACCTAATTTTTCGAGATCTTTCCATTGGAGCAGTTAGTTTCAACCTTTACAGCTTCAGTTTTTAAAAATGGAAAGTACATGCCCAGTTATTCTTAACAGCACCAATTATTTCCAATCGTTATCCAACATGGTAGACTAACTTAGAAGTAAAGTGCTTTATAGAATAGCCTCAGGACTAGAATATAAATCTACCAATGAAGATAAAAAGGTTAAATGGGAAAATAAACAAGATCAAGCACGAGGGTTGATAGGAATGTCCATTGCTCAAGATCTTAGATTTTATATGCAAGAAATTGACTCCCCTGATGAAGCTATGAAAAAGCTAAATAATGTTTTTGGCATTCAAAATGAAATCAAAATCCACCAGCTTGAAAAGGAGTTGCTTACTTTGGACCCCAATAATTTCTCCTCTATTGAAGATTTTTTGTCCAAATTCAAGACCCTTAGACTTCTCTTAGAAGATTATAAGATCAAAAAGGAAGATGGTAGTCTTATCTATTCCATTCTTGCTAAGTTAGGCCCTGCATACTCTACATTTGTTTCCACCTTCCATTCCACTAGAGAAGCCCTCATTTCTCAAGGAACACCCTACAAGTCACCCTCTTTTGATGTCTTTTGTGATTCTTTGATGAAAAACTCTTAAACCTTAGTCTTACTAATACTAGAAACTCTTCTAAGAAAGCCTTAGCAGCCCAGCAGCAACCAAATCCAAAGAATCCTAAGAAGCAGCATCATAAAAAGAATGGTCCTAAACCAAACAAGGGTCTTAAATTCACTCTTAGCCGCAAATTGAAAAAGTAACTCAACAAGCTGACAAGGCAAATAAAAACAAAGGGAAAGAAGATAGATAGACATTGCAACTTTTGTAATTTTGATGGCCTCGTGGATTCAAAATGTTTTAAAAAGATGGAAGCCTTGGAAGCAGTAATGAAGAAACACAACATCCATTTGGAGAACTCTTCAACTTCATCTTCGGAAATGGCGCTTCCTGCATGTGGTTGTCAAGCATCAAGATCTGGTTATGCATTGAATGTACCTTCTTCTTCTCATTCTCATGAGTGGCTCATTGATTCTGGAGCCTCTTACCACATGGCCAAAAATAAAGCCATGTTTTCTTCTTTAAATAATTGTAACACCAAAAATATTTATGTTGGTCATGATAGATCTTAGTGTTGTAGGGTTTGGAACCATTCATCTAGATAATGGTTAGTTTAATAATGTATTATGTGTTCCTACCTTGCCCTGCAACCTTCTATCTGTTTATCAGATAACTCATTCAGGTGAAGGGGAAACCATAGAATTCTCACCTCATGATGTTGTAATTAAGGACCTAAGATATCCTAGACATAAGCTACTAGCATTGTTGATGATTCCACAAGGTTGTACAAGTTTCACAACTTTGGATCATCAAGTCTTCCCTCCAATTTTGTTGCTCATAATGATGAAGTGAGCAAACTTTGGCATGAGCGATTTGGTCACTTAAAATATCACTCTTCAAACTCTATGTAAAGAAAATATGGTGACAGGTCTTCCTATGGTATCTCGCTGAGATGGTGTTTGTTCCGGTTGTGTACTCGGAAAACATTATCGGGATAGTTTTGACAAACGTGACTATTGGCACACTTTAGCCCCTTTGCAGCTTGTGCACAGTGATTTATGTGGTCCACTTCCAGTTGTTTCTTTCTCTGGCTACAAGTACTACTTAAATTTCATTGATGATTTTTTCAGATGCACTTGGGTATACTTCTTAAAACTCAAGAGTGAAATTTTTAACATGTTCTTGGCCTTTAAGGCCTTTGTTGAGAAACAATCTGGACATCAAATTCTTAAGTTAAGATCTGATAATGGAGGAGAATATATTAACTACAAATTTATCAACTTTTTCACTGAGCATGGCATTCAATTGCAACATATTGTTCTGTATACTCCACAACAAAATGGTGTCGCTGAAGGAAGAATCACACTCTAAAAGAAATGGCTAATTGTGTGCTTCAATCTAAAGGACTTAGTCTTAATTTTTGGGCAGAAGCAATTAACTGTGCAAATTACATAGTAAATCGCACTCCTACAAAGGTTTTAAGGAATATCACTCTAGAAGAAGCCTAGAGCTCAATCAAACCAAACATAAGTCACTTTCAGGTTTTTGGAAGTGAAGTTTGGGCCCATATTCCAAATGAAAAACATAAAGCCTTAGAACCTAAGAGTTAAAAATGTATTTTGTTGGATATTCTAAAGATGTCACAGGATAGAGACTTCTTCAACCCAAATCCAAAAATGTAATCATTAGAAGAGATGTAAAATTTGATGATAATATATCGGCCTGCAAGCCTAGTTCGGCGGGTGTGCCACCTTTGGTCTGCGAGCTTGATTCGACATATGTGCCACCTCTCTCTATCTCTTCTACTTCTGACAACATTCCTTCTACTTCGGATGATGACAGCGAGGATGACAATCCTCCTCCACCTCCTCAAGATCTTCCTTCAACTCCACAGCTTCCAAAATGGGTCCGCTCTACTCGAGATGCAATAGGTTCTCTTGCAGGTGACCTTGTAGATCAACGTTGTACATGTTCTCAGCTCGACAGAGCCTCTTCTTTATTGGCTCAAGTTCCAAAAAATTATGATCCAGATACCTTTGAAGAAGCTTCTGGTTATCCAGATTGGGATGCAGCTATGAATGTAGAATATCGTTCCTTATTGGAAAACGATACTTGGGATCTTGCTCTTCTTCCAAAGGGAAGAAAACTTGTCAGATGCAAATGGGTTTACAGAACAAAGTTTGGACCAGATGGAAAAGTGGATAAACATAAAGCTCGTCTTGTTACTAAAGGATTTTCACAAGTTGAAGGCATTGACTATATTGAAACCTTCTCCCCTGTTGCCAAAATGAATTTTATCTGCCTTGTTCTTTCCTTTGCTGCCCCCTTTAAATGGGAAGTCCATCAGATGGATGTTAAATCCGTCTTCTTACATGGGGACTTGCATGAAGAAATCCACATGAACAACCCCCTGGCTTTATCCAAAAAGACTCTAGCCTTGTTTGTCGCCTTAAGAAGTCTCTCTATGGTTTCAAACAAGCCCCTTGGGCTTGGTATGCCAAAATGGATAGCTTTCTCTTAGATAAAGGCTTTTCTAGATGTCATTCTGACAACACTGTTTACACCAAGAAAGTGGGTAAGTCCTTAATCATCCTTGTTCTTTATGTTGATGATCTTATCCTTACTAGTAGTGATCCCAACCATATAAACCGTGTGAAGTCTAGCCTCAAAAAGAAGTTTGAAATGACAGACTTCAGACACTTGCATTATTTCCTTGGTCTTCAAGCCTTGTAATCCAAAGAAGGTATTACCCTTTCTCAGCCCAAGTATGCATGTGATCTTCTACGCCACTTTCCCACGAAAGACTGTAAGCCAGACCCTTCTCCCTTTCAGTCTAGAGTCAAGCTTTCAGTCACTTGTACTTCCCCTGAGGTTGATGCTACCTTATACTGTCAACTTGTAAGTAAATTTCTGTATCTAACCCATACCCGTGCTGACCCTTCCTTTGTCGTTGGTCTTGTTGCAACTAAAAGAATACTTCGATATGTTCAAGGTATAGTTCAGTTCGAGATTCATTACAGTGCAGGGGCATCTCCATTGTTGGTTGGTTTCGTTGATTCTGATTGGGCTGGTGACCCTGCTGATCGAAATTCTACTGCAGGTTATGTATTCACTCTTGGTTCAGGACCTATTACATGGTCTTGTAAGAAACAAAGTGTGTTAATTTTGGGCAACTAGGTCCAAACTCCATGTTGTGATGCTTAGATGACGATGCCAATATTTTTATTGGATTCCTCTTTCGGAGAGGTGCAAGATCGATCTAAAGATCATCTTGATCGGATGAGCAGAACATTTATTTTGAATTAATTCCACTTATGTGCAAGGTCGGCGAAAATTGTAATGTAGGCTTGGAGCCCCAACAGATGTGTCACACACCGTCACAGATGGATATATATTGGACAACATTGGAGGTCAATTTCACCATCACTCATCACACACTTCTCTCTTGTGTCTGATTGGTTCAATCATCATTTGGAGGCTTCTCTTCACTCACACGTGGGAAAACAACAGCTAGGGTTTTGGATTTTTTTAGGGTTTTCAACGCAGCTTTGACCAGCGTTGACTTTGGTCAACGCCTGGTCAACTTGACCTCAAACTCTCCCAAAACTTTGATCTCTACAATCCGCATTTTTTGGCACAAACACCAAGGCTAGACATTGACCTTTGACCTTGTTACATTGACTTTCAGTTGTTGTTGTTCTACGTTGACTGTTCACTGGACAACGTTGACTTTTGTTGACTGTTGTAGAGTTGTCTTGAGGGTTGTGTGACACTTCTGGTTGGCTAACCGTGAGGGACTTTATTGGTTGAAGCATCCTATTGACCGCCGTAACGCACCACAACACATATTTTGCTGATCAAGTTAAGTGTATTTTTGGCTTGTCTTTCGTCGATCTATTGGTATGTTCTATCAGCATTTTACTTTCATGTTTATGTGATTGCTATTTGATATCGGGTTTAAAGTAAAGTTGCATCAAGCATAGAACATCTACGAAAATTTACATGGTATCAGAGCTAAGGTGAAGACAAAGCCCAAGCTTGTATTGAGAGCATAGTATTAAAAACCGGCTGGTTTGAACCGGAAACCGGTCAAACCGGCCGGCAAGAAGGATCAACGGTCCAAACCGGTTGGAAATCCCAGTTATACCCTCCCTGTCGCCTGAAAAGCCCAGTTAACCGGTGCTAACCGACCAGTTAAGGACGAAACCGGCTGGTTTATGAATAAACCGGCCGGTTCCGTCCTTAATCAGTTGGTCATCTCCTCTTTTGCTGCGGGGACCCACACACGGCCAACAAGGAGGTTTCGGGACCCCACATAATGCAATTTTTTGAGTTTTGGAGCTTTTTTTAGGGAAATTTTGGGTTGTTTTCCTCCAAAAATTTCGCCTCTAAGAAAAGCATGCCTAACCTCTCATTTTCCTGACACATCCTGTTGGCAATTAATGGTAATGTTAAATTCTTAAAGTAAAAGGATTGAAAATGAAAAATAAAGGACATTTCCTTTATTTTTCATTTTCAATCCTTTTACTTAAATTTTTAACATTACCATGATATGACTCAGGGTGTTTAAGAGTGGTTTCGACCTCATTGGACTTCATATGGAGAAACTAGAATTTTAGATTTCACTCAAAATTCAGCAGACTTAATGGTTTTCAGGATTTCATGGTTTGGGGGTTTGCAATGTTTCCATTTGATTCTATCATGTGTAAGGGTATGAGATTGGCATTTGATCAAGAGCATGAAGTCCTTTAAGAACCTTGATGTTCGTGGCATTGATTGTTGAACTTTGTTGATGTTGGTGGTATTGATTGTTAAACTCCCCTACCGTGGCCTTAAAAAGAATGTACCCTTCACTCAAAGGAAAACAACTAGTTAGGCATGCTAATCTATTTCTACCGCATTTTAAGGTTGAGGAGATGAACCCTTCACTCAAACCAAAATTGTTGGTTATGCATGCTAAACTTTTTCAATGTCTATCATGTTATAAGGTTGAGCAATCCAAGTCTGAAGACTTTGAGCTAGATGATGTTTATGTATCTCTTGTTGATGATCCCATTTTTAGTAGCGATGAATCAATGATGAGTTTCATGAGAGACCATGTTGCTCAGTGATTTGTAGTTTTGATGTCTATTTTTGCTACTACTACTACTACTACTAAAGTTGTAGAGGAGTTTTAGGAGTCCCCAAACTCTGAGCCATATTATTTATGTAGCTCATGTTGATGATCCCTTCTCTAGTAGTGGTGATGATTTTGATCATGATGAGGAGTGATCATGTTGTTGATCACTAATATGGAGTCTTGTATTAGGCCAATGGCCTCATAGCTTGTAGCATTGTTTTTGGACTTTATGGGCCATTTGGAGCCTCATTGCTTATGTATTTTTCGATGATATGTATTTCACTCGGTGCCATTTTGATATATTCACCTTTACATGGTATATAAATGAGCAAACTTTGCATATTTTTTCTCTATTGGCTTGGAATCATGGTTGCAAATCTTAAAAATAGTTTTTTTTATTAAAAAATAATTATCTACTGTATTTTTTTTAAAACCATTTCGTTTAGACCTGACCAGTACCGGTTAGACCAGTTCCGGTCCGGTTACCAATTCATTAGGTCCACCGGTCCAGTCACCAGTTCCGGTTTTTAATACTATGATTGAGAGCAATCGCCGAATAAGTAGTACTTGTCAAGGACTCATGGGTACCTCAAATTATAATGGCTTCAAAGCTGATGACAAGTTGACTGACAAGTTTGACTTTCATGCTTGGAAGGTGTCTTTGGATTTGACCTTGGAAGATCAAGAGGTCATGGACTATGTGTAGGGTAAAATCCAAGAGCCTCCATCATTTGCACCTGTTGCCACCAAGACGAAGTATAGAAAAGGAGAAATCAAAGCTAAGTTGATCACCCGAGATTCCATCCATCAAAGTCTGGTTGCCTACATCTCTGAGCTGGGCACATCTAAGGAGATGTATGATAAGTTGGTCAATATGTTCAGGGCCAACAATGCAAATCAAGTTCTTTTCTTTAAGAACCAATTGAAGAATCTCAAGAAAGGCAGGGATGAATCTGTTCAATCTTATTTTCTAAAGTTGACTGAAATAAAAAATAATCTTCTTGCCATTGGGGAAACAATAGCTAATCGAGAAATGATTCTCATCGCACTTGGAGGTCTCCCCTCTGAATGGCATGTATTCATTACTACCATTCTCAATAATAATGTGATTCCCGATTTTGACGAAGTATTGTCGAGATGCACTCAAGAGGAAACAAGAATGATGGAATATGAAAATGAAGGTAATGTTGCCTTCACCGCTCGTGCTAAGAAGAAGAACAATGGTGGTCTGAGGAACCATGGAAGAGCAGGGGCCCGAGAAAAGAAAGGAAGATGTTACACATGTAACAAGCTTGGCCAATATGCTAGAGAATGTCCTAATAGAAGGGATTTTCACGGGGATGATGACAACAACAACAAGAGGAATAGAAATCAAAGGAACAACAGGTTCAAAGGAAAGAGGAAGGCTCCCTCTGGTTGCAATGGAAATGGGCAATCTTTCAAAAGGTCAAGAAATTTCAGGTATGAGGAATCTAATGTTGTTGATGATAAGAAAAATGAATTCATTCTTGTATCTGCCCTCTCTGCTGCATCTCCACCGGACACCTTGGATGTCTGGTTGATAGATAGTGGTGCTTCAAGGCACCTCAATGGGTTTAAAGAAGCACTTTCTGATTTGATTGAGAAGGATACTAATCTGAAAATTATCCTTGGAGATAATGCCACCTATCCTGTGAAAGGAACAGGGACTGTGACCCTCCATCTATCTCAAGGTCAAGTCCTTCGCTTGCAAGATGTACTATATGTACCTGATTTAAAGAAGAACCTTGTGTCTATTTCGGCCATGGAAGACAAAGGTTTCAAGGTGGCATTTGTCGATGGTTGTTGAGATGTTGTGTATTTGGGGTAGCATCAGTTGTGCTCTAGCTCCCAAACTTTGTGGAGGGACTAGAGTACACTGGATCTACAAGACCCAGAAATGGATTTGAGAAATTTCATCTGGTTTAGGAGATATTAAATTAATTAATTATTTTACTGTATTTCCTAAGTTAAAACTTAGGAAAATAAAAAAAATTGAAGTGAATTTAATTAAACATATGATGAAATGATCTTAAGTCACATGGATCAAGCTTAAAGATATAATCTTAGCCATTGATTAAAGATTTAATCTTGGTCGTTGATTTGTCAAGGAGAAAAGTATAAACGAAAGGCTTGGAGTCATTTGTAACACACACATGGACGCAGAGCATTGAAGCTAAGCTGAGATTCTAGGACGGGGTTGATAAGACCAAGGGGATGATCTGATCCCAGGGTCTAGAATACACAAGAAGTAGAGAAGAAATCAGCAAGGACAGCGCAGAGAAAGGCAGCAGACGGCAACAGCAGCAGCAACAGTGTCTTTCAGGAGCAGTGCTAGGGTTTCTAGGCCTAGATCTAGCTGAGTTCTGTAAATCCCGTTTGAGGGTGTGGATCAGTCAGTGTTTTTGGTCTTAGATTAGCCACGAGCTGCAAATCTAAAGTTTTCTCTGTAGGTTTTTCCAGATCTGGAAACCAGAGTTGTGTATTCAGAAATATTCTTAATAATAAGACCCTCCAACAGCCAGAGATCGGTTTTCCCACAATGGGATTTTCCCGAGACAGTTTGTCTAGAAATAACTGTGTCACTTTGTCTATGTGTGCATGTGCTTATTTTAGATCTGAATTGGTAGAGATTTGTTATGTGTTTTGCTTTGATGTTAACTTGAACAAGCCGGTTGATAGCTTGTATAAGTAGGAGAAACTAACCGGATTAACGAAATGGTACATAAAATTAAGATTCAGAAATTTGACTATGATATCGGGGTAATTCTTACATCTCGGAAGGAGACGGTTGACAGGAAGGGATAATCTGACATGAACCAAGGGAAGGGTTCATGCAACCAAAAGGACTCACGTAGTCCTTCAGAGCATGCAGAAATGCAGAGGGAACATGACATGAAAGTGTTGGCATCCAGACTAGAGGAGGATCTTGTATGTGTGTTAAGCACAGCTCCTCCTGATGTTTGGTATATTGACAGTGGAGCATCTGCTCACATGACGGGGGTTCGAGAATGTTTTTCGAGCTATCAAGAGGAGCAGATGAATTTCCAAATAACTATGGGAAACAAATGAAAATGTACCCCCATCAGAAGAGGTATCGTAACTTTTCAAACGGAAGATGGCCACAAGATTCGAGCCACAAATGTTCTGCATGTACAAGTGTTGGGGATGAACTTACTCTCGGTGTCTCAACTTCAGAACAAGGGCTATGATGTATACTTTATTCAAGAAAAAGTATATGTCAAACATCCTAACTAGAGTAAAAAGGCACAAATTGGAGTAAGGAGTCACAAGTTGTATAAGCTTCAGCTTGAATCTCCAGTGGCCCTGATCAGCAGTATAGACGACAGAGATCTGAATGATCTATGGCACAGAAGGATGGGGCATCTACATCATGGAGCCTTGGGGATTCTCAAAAGTACTGTCATAGGGGCTCCTGAACTCAGCACAAAGAAAGACGATGTTTGCAGAGGATGCGTACTAGGGAAGTACGCTAAGGCAGCGTTTCCAAGAAGCAGCAGCAGAGCCAAAGGTGTATTAGAGTTAATATACTTTGACATTTGCGGTCCAATGTCTACAACAGCTCTCAGTGGGGCAAAATATTTTGCCACCTTCATTGATGATTATTCCAAGAAAACATGGATCTATTTTCTGAAGACCAAAGATGAAGTCTTTAATCGGTTTAAAGATTTCAAAGCATTGGTGGAGAACTCTACAGGAAAGAAGATCAAGAAGTTAAAGTTCGGTAACGGTGGAGAATATATCGATAAAGACTTCACAAGTCTCTGTGCGCAGGAAGGCATCAAGAGAGAGTGGACAGCTCCCTACAATCCAGAACAAAATGGAGTTGCAGAATGGCAGAATCGGACCATAGTAGAAGCTGCAAGGGCAATGTTGTACGACCAAGAAATGACCAAATTCTTATGGGCAGAGGCCTGCAACACAGTAGTCTATATTCAGAACAGAATTCCAAATAGGGCTTTGGGGAAGGTGACTCCCGAAAGTGTGTTCACAGGCAGCAAGCCTAATGTGAACCACATCAGGATATTCGGCAGCGTAGCATACTGCCATGTTCCAGAGGAAAAGAGGAAGAAACTGGATCAAACTACAGAAAAGGGTTTTCTGATGGTCTAAGTGAGAATGCAAAGGCATACCGCGTCTATATTCCAGAGAGCAGGAAAGTTGTGGTAAGAAGGGATGTAAAATTCCTTGAAGAAAGAGCCTTTAGGAAATCTCGAGAGATGGCCACAGATACGCAGATTGAGGAATATCCACTGGTACAACCTCAACGACCTCTGGAGGAGAGGTCCAATGCCTCTCCTAGGCACAATTGTTCTGAAGGAAGCTCCTCCGACGAAGAACAGGAGGAAGAACAAGTGAGACCACCCACCACTAATGGGAGACCGAGCAGAGAACTCCAACAGATTCTTAGAGATGCATAAGGATTTGTTGGAACACCTAAAGAAGGGAAGAGGATAAGGAAACAATCTGGTAGATATCAGGCACTAGTAGCTCAGGTTGGAGAACCCTCTACCTTTCGGGAAGCAACTCAGCATCAGGTATGGGTAGATGCCATGGTGGAGGAGGATAGCTCCATCATGACAAATGATGTCTAGGAAGTAGTCCCTAGACCATAGGGCAGATCTGTTGTAAGATCCAGGTGGATCTACAAGATCAAATATGCTACAGATGGTAACATAGAGAAATTCAAAGCAAGATTTGTAGCAAAGGGGTATGCCCAGAAAGAAGGCATTGACTATGAAGAAACCTTTGCTCCTCTAGCACAGTACACTTCTATCAGAGCCATCATCTCTTTGGCAGCACAAATGGGATGGGAGATTCACCAGATGGATGTCAAGACTGCATTCTTGAATGGTGTGATAGAGGAGGAAGTGTACATAAAGTAGCCAGAGGACTTCGAGACACATGAGCAGAAGACTCATGTTTGCAAACTTAAGAAAGCCTTGTATGGCTTGAAACAAGCCCCCAGAGCATGGTATGGTCGGATTGATGGCTACTTGTAGAAGATGGGTTTCGTCAAGAGTGATGCAGATCCCAACTTATACTACATGAGAGTAGGAAATGAGCCACTTATTCTCGTTTTGTATGTGGATGACTTGTTTTTGACTGGGTCATCCAAGCTCATCATGGATTGCAAGGAGAATCTGGCAACAGAATTTGACATGAAGGACCTGGGACAGATGCACTATTTTCTTGGGTTAGAACTTATAAGTTTGGCAGCATGAAGGGGAAATCTCCCTAGGGCAAGGAAGATACACGACAGGGATTTTGAAAAGATTCCAAATGGAAGACTGTAGACCCATGGCCACGCTAATGATCACTAACTGGAAGAACATAGACACATCAGAGGATGATGAAGCTGATCCCACCTTGTACACAAAGCTCATCGGGTCATTGATGTCTCTGGTCAATACAAGACCAGACATCTGCTATGCAATGAATACCCTCAGTCAATTCATAGTGGAACCAAGGAGGGCTCACTGGGCAGCAGCTAAACATATTCTCAGATACTTGAGAGGCACAGTCAAGTATGGGCTAAAGTACACGAACGAAAATGAAATTCAGTTAAGTGGGTTCACAGGTACAGACTGGGCTGGAAGCACAGTAGATCGGAAAAGTACCAGCGAGTATTGTTTCAGTCTCGGATCAGGAATGACCTCCTGGTGTAGCAGGAAACAAAAGTCCATAGCACTGAGCTTAGCCGAGGCAGAATACATGGGGGCAAGCACGGCTTCGTGTGAGGCCATATGGCTCCACAAATTAATTTTGAACCTACTTAAGAAACGAGTAGATCCGACCAAGATCATGTGTGATAATCAGAGTTGAATCAAGCTCTCTGAGAATCCTGTGTTTCATGACTGGTCGAAGCACATTGACATTCGGTGTCACTTTATCCGAGACTATGTTCAGAAGGGAGCAGTACAGTTACAATACACTCCTACAGGTGAACAAGTAGCAGACATTCTCACAAAGGCTCTGAATAAGGTTAAGTTCACTTATTTCAGAGAGAAGATCAGAATGATCGAGAACCCCTTCCACTAGAGGAAAGGGTGGTCTTCCAAAAAAGAGGGAGTTGTAGTACAGTGGTTGCAGTTGCAGTGGCAGTGGCAGAGTCATGGGCAGCAATATAGAATGGCGGCAGCAGTGCAGAGTTGAGTGGCAGGAGGCCAAGCTTCAACAGCACAAAACCTATGCCCAAAATCATGTGATGCATAAGTGTGATGTATTGCTAGAGCACACCCTTGATGTTAAGAGGGAGTGTTGAGATTTTGTGTATTTGGGGTAGCATCAGTTGTGCTTTAGCTCCCAAACTTTGTGGAGGGACTAGAGTACACTGGATCTACAAGACCCAGAAATGGATTTGGGAAATTTCATCTAGTTTAGGAGATATTTAATTAATTAATTATTTTAATGTATTTCCTAAGTTAAAACTTAGGAAAATAAAATAATTAAAGTGAATTTAATTAAACATGTGATGAAATTATCTTAAGTCACACGGATCAAGCTTTCTTTTAATCTTAGCCATTGATTAAAGATTTAATCTTGGTTGTTGATTTGTCAACGAGAAAAGTATAAAGGAAAGGCTTGGGGTCATTTGTAACACACACATGGAGGAAAAGCACTTAAGCTAAGCTGAGATTCTAGGGCAGGGTTGCTAAGAATTCTCAGAAGTGTTTCAGTTGCAGAGAGGGGAATTTAGACCAAGGGGATGATCTGATCTCGGGGTCTAGAATACACAAGTAGAGAAGAGATCAGCAAGGACAGCGCAGAGAAAGGCAACAATGGCAGCAGCAGCAGCAGACGGTAGTAGCAGCAGCAGACGACAGCAACAACAACAGCAGATGGCAGCAGCAGCAGAGGGCAGTAGTAGCAGCAGTGTCTTTCAGGGGCAGCGTTGGGGTTTCTAGGCCTAGATCTCGCTGAGTTCTGTAAATCTCGTTTGAGGGTGTGGATCAGTCAGTATTTTTTGGTCTTAGATCAGCCAGAAGCTGCAGATCTAGAGTTTTCTCTGTAGGTTTTTCCAGATCTGTAAACCAGAGTTGTATTTTCAGAAATATTCTTAATAATAAGACCCTCCAGCAGCCAGAGACCGGTTTTCCCACATTGGGTTTTTCCGGGGACAGTTTGTCCAGAGATAACTGTCACTTTGTCTATGTGTGCATGTGCTTATTTTAGATCTGAATTGATAGAGATCTGTTATGTGTTTTGCTTTGATGTTAACTTGAATTTATTCAGTTGATAACTTGTATAAGTAGGAGAAGCTTAACCGAATTAACAGAAATAATTTCTGCGTAAGAATTAAGATTCAGAAATTTCGACAATGGAAAGGTACGCATCTGGAAGAAGAGTTTGAAGGAAGCTCTCACGATTGGGTTTAGAGTTGATACACTCTACCAGGTTGGAGGAAGTCCACTGGGGGCTATGACATGTGATACTATTCGTCAAAATGAACTATGGCACCGAAGGTTTAGACACCTTCATGACAAAGCCCTTCTCGAAGCAAGGAAGGTGGTGAACGGGATGCCCGAATCAAAAATGATCATGAAGGTGTCTGTCAGGGTTGTGCCGAAGGAAAGCATACAAGGGGACCTTTCCCCTCAAGTGTCACAAAGACATCTGATGTCATGCAATTGATACATTCTGATCTGTCTGGTATGATGCCCGTGACATCTTTGGGAGGATGTTCTTATATATGACTTCTCTCGCAAGACCTGGATATACTTCTTGAAGAAGAAAGATGAAGCATTCATGTGGTTTCGTACTTTCAAAGCCTTGGTGCAAAATCAAACAGGGAGGAAAATCAAGATTTTAAGGACTGATAATGGCACTGAATATGAGACAAACGAGTTCAATAACTTTTGTAGAGAAGCTGGCATTAAGAGGGAGACCACAACCGTGTATACTACTGAGCAAAATGGCGTTGTTGAAAGAAAGAATAGGACCATTGTAGAAGCTTCCTGTGCCATGCTATGTGACCAAGGTCTTCCGAAGTTTCTATAGGGAGAAGTTGTGAACACTGCTCTGTACATTCAAAATCGATGCCCACATTCCGCTCTGGACTCCAAAACTCCCGAAGAGGTTCTCTCTGGTAAGAAACCTGATGTTTCTCATTTTAGAGTTTTTGGTTGTCTGGTTTATTTTCATGTGCCGAAAGAGAAGAGAAGCAAGTTGGATGCTTCTGGGAAGAAGGGAATGTTTGTGGGCTACAATGAAACTTCGAAGGCTTATAGAGTCTATGTGCCTGGTCAAAGAGAAGTGGATATTTGCCACGATGTTACCTTTGATGAAGATTCTTCCCTCGGGAAAGTGATAAATATTCCAACCTCTGAGGAAGATCATGATGTAAGATCTCGGAATCAAGAAGAGTCGAAGGATGAGATGGTGCCCGATGTTGAAAGACCGATGGACCCCATTAACCCACCTCCTTCAATGAAGAGAAGACCCTCATGACTCCAAGATACTCTCGAAGATGCTGAGAGACATATGGCCCCAAGGGGGACATTTTGTGAAAGCAAGAAGCCAAATAGATACCAAGGGTATCTAGTAGCCATGAGTACAATCGTACAATCTGAGCTTGGATCTTTTGAAGAAGTTGTAAAGCATCAAGTCTAGAAGGATGCTATTCACGAAGAGTACGAGTCCATTATGAAGAATGATGTCTGGGATGTGGTTCCGAGACCAGAGGACAAAGCTGTTGTCACCTTGAAATGGCTCTATAAGATCAAGTATGGATCTGATGGTAGTGTTGAAAAGTTCAAGGCAAGATTCGTTGCCCAAGGCTTCTCTCAAAAGGAACGCGTAGACTATGATGATATATTTGCACATGTGGCCCGATATACCACCATCCGATCTATTATTGCCCTTGCTGCTTCGCAAGGATGGAATCTTCATCATATGGATGTGAAGACCGCTTTTCTGCATGGTTCGATGAAGGAAGAGGTGTATGTGGAGCAACCTCTGGGGTTCGAAGTCCAGGATAGAGACTCTCATGTATGCAGGTTGAAGAAAGCCCTTTATGGGTTGAAGCAATCCCCCAGGGCTTGGTACGAGAGGATAGATAGCTACTGGATGAAGTTGGGCTTCACTCGAAGCACTGTTGATCCGAACCTTTACTTCAAGGTTGATAGAGAAAAGCCTCTCATTCTGGTTCTCTATGTGGACGATCTCTTTCTGACAGGTGTTGACCCTCTCATTCATCAGTGTAAGAGGGAGCTCGGTTCTGAGTTCGAGATGATGGACCTAAGACTGATGCATTACTTCCTAGGCTTGGAGGTCTGGCAGAGACCTGGCAAGATTTTCCTCTATCAAGGAAAAAAATTATGAAGTTGTTGGAAAGATTTGGAATGGTGGACTATAAGTCCGTGTCGACACTGATGGAGCTCAACTTTAAGAAGTTGAGTGGAAACGCTGTAGGGCCCGTGCTAGCAAATCCTACAGAGTATAATCAACTCGTAGGGGTCCTGATGTTCTTAGTGAACACCCGTCTGGACGTATGTTTTGCAGTGAACACTTTGAGTCAACCCATGGTTGATCCTCATCACATTCAGTAGTTTGGTGCCAAGAATCTATTGAGATATCTTCGGGGCACGATAAACCATGGGCTGAGATACCCTGCCGGAAGTTTGAGACTCCATGGATATACTGATGCCGATTGGGCTCACAGTGTGGTGGATTGCAAGAGCACATCTGGATGTTGGTTCACACTTGGGTCCGCTTCGATATCTTGGATGAGTAGGAAGCAGAAGTCGGTGGCTTTAAGCACTGCTGAGGCTGAATACATTGCAGCGAGTATGGCCTGCTATGAAGCTATTTGGTTGTGAAAGCTCTTCAGTGAGTTGTTCGGACATGTGTTAGATACCACCGTTATCCTTTGTGATCACTAGAGTGGGATTCGTTTGTCAGAGAATCCCGTGTTCCATGATCGATTCAAGCATATTGATATTAAGTACCACTTTATCCGGGATATGGTACAACGAGGTGTCGTAAGGCTCGATCATATAGGAACTGATGAGCAAGTCGCGGATATTCCAACAAAGCCCTTGGGGAAGTTCAAGTTCCTAACCTTCCGTGAGAATCTTGGAATCGTGGAACGACCCTATTCTGAGGGTCATGTTGGACGATGAGCTCTAGGAGATCCAAGGGGCTTTGGGGATAGCTTCTTGGAGCTATAAGCAACCACAGGGCTAGGCTCGCTGAACCTTGTTGGTGCGCTTCTGCCCCACCGTTATGATATTGAGTTGGTTCACCTCTCTTTGATCTGTGCCCCATATGCATCCTACCCAACGAGTCCCGGACTCATGGGAAGTACCTCTCATCTTGGCCAATGAGGTGGGAAAATATAGAGACGAGTAGCAAGACCAATGGATGCATCAGAGATTGTCATACTCTCTATGTCTAGGATGGCACGTGTCCAACCACTTGATCTAGGATCAAGTCTAGTGAGGTTTCGGACCTCCAACTGACTTCGGGTCAGTTAAACTAACTTCGGGTCAGTATGAGACTCCTTTTGAGTCCTATAGAGGTTTCGGACCTCTGCACTGATTTTGTCAGTCGGGAGTGATCTCTTTGTGACTCACCTTTTGTTCTGAAATAAAGAAGCCAACAAAGCAAGTTACGGCGGGATGACGCACAATGTTTGGATGGCACAGGTGGATGGAGTTCTCCCTAGTTGAGAGGGGGTGTTAATTTTGGGCAACTAGGTCCAAACTCCATGTTGTGATGCTCAAATGACGATGCCAATATTTTTCTTGGATTCCTCTTTCGGAGAGGTGCAAGGTCAATCTAAAGATCATCATGATCGAATGAGCAGAACATTTATTTTGAATTAATTCCACTTATGTGCAAGGTCGGCCAAAATTGTAATGTAGGTTTGGAGCCCCAACAGATGTGTCACACACCCTCACAGATGGATATATATTGGTCAACGTTGGAGGTCATTTTCACCATCACTCATCACACAATTCTTTCTTGTGTCTGATTGTTTCGATCATCATTTGGAAGCTTCTCTTCACTCACACGTGGGAAAATAGCAGCTAGGGTTTCGAATCTGTTCTAGGGTTTTCAGCGCAGCTTTGACCAGTGTTGACTTTGGTCAACACTTGGTCAACTTGACCTCAAACTCTCCCAAAACTTCGAAATCTGCAATCCACATTTTTTGGCACAAAAACCGAGGTTGGGCATTGACTGTGACCTTGCTGCGTTGGTTTTCTGTTGTTGTTGTTCTATGTTGACCGTTGACTGGACAACGTTGACTTTTGTTGACTTTGGGTTTACTGTTGTAGAACTGTCTTGAGGGTTGTGTGACACTTCTGGTTGGCTGACTGTCAGGAGAATTTATTGGTTGAAGCATCCTGTTGACCGTCGTAACGCACCACAACACATATATTTTGCTGATCAAGTTAAGTGTATTTTTGGCTTGTCTTCCGTCGATCTATTAGTATGTTCTATCAGCATTTTACTTTCATTTTTATGTGATTGCTATTTGATATCGGGTTTAAAGTAAAGTTGCATCAAGAATAGAACATCTACGAAAATTTACAAAGTGCCATCTCTCTTTCGTCGGCAGAAGGAAAGTATCGTGGTGTTGTTAAAGCCAGCAAGGAAGCCCTGTGGCTTTGTCAGATCCTGTCTGAATTTCGGCTTCATCAGTTGCATCCAACTACACTTTGGTGTGATAATCAGAGTGCCATTCAGCTATGCAAAGAACCAGTTCAGCATTAGCGCAGCAAACACATTGAGCTACACATACACTTCATCAGAAAGCTCATTCATGATCGTGTTCTTGAAGTGCACTATTGTTCAACCAATGATCAAGTTGTTGATATGTTTACGAAGGCTCTCACAGAAGCGAAGTTTACCAAACTTCGATCTATGCTTGGAGTTCAAGAAAGTTATCATTAAGGGGGGGATACATTGTAATTCCTCCTTCCTTCTCCTATTGTATCACCTTTGTAAATCCTTCAATCCTATCCCAAGTTGTTCTTAAGGGGGGATGTTAGGATATTCCGACACATAAGAAATAGTTAAGTATAACTTGGTCTACCATAAAGTTAGGTAAAGTGTGTTTCTTTAGTATGTACTTTTGTAACTTATAATCCGACGGTCACGATATGTAGTGATCCGACGGTTCATTCTCTCCTTGGTATCACTGACATGTGTTTTATGGCTTAACACCCGATTGGTCCATGATCTCTATTTAAAGAGCATGGAGGGTGATTTGTCCGATGAATGTTTATGATAGAAGCTTATTTAAATTTTCTTTCTTTACATTAATAAATTGCCTGAAGTTGCCGCGCTGGCTCAAGTCATGGGTTGTTTCCCTCTTTGAGGTTTTTAACCACGCCAAATACTAGTGTACTGATCTGTGATGTGTTTGTGAGCGGTGACCTTTGGTGTTTGATCTAAGGAACTTACCCTGTAAATTCCTACATTCAAGCCCTAGAATTGCCTAAGGTTGATGACATCAGCCCTAGGGAAGCACTTACAATCATGTAAATTGTTATATTTTGATGTTTTAAGGCCAAGCAAGGAAAACACTAGTTGAATTCGACCTAAAACCCTAAGCCTAATGGCTGCCTTAAGGGGCCAAAATTATAGGAAGGAGGGAAAAAGATAAAGTTCTATAGTTTTTTTATCACCAAGATGGACGCCAGTGTCTTTTATCTACTTGGGTGATGGAGTCTTAGGGATCTTGACCATGGAAGTATCAAACCCTTGAAGGAAATAAGGGGGAAAACACTAGGTTTTCACTTTCTAACCCTACCTATCACTTTATGAGGGGACAAATTCACTAAATAAAAGTTCACTAGGAGGTTCTCTAGGGGGTTCAAGGATACAAGATTAAAGCATGCAAACTTTACCAAGCATTTCATATAAACATAAGCATTTAGACATGGAACATAACCCTAGCAATATTTATTACATGCAAATTGCAATAACCATATATGATATTCAACATAAAGTACTCATAGTATACCCAGGACCATGCTTTCTTTCAATCCTAAAATGATGTCGCCACAACAAGCACTAGTCTCGAATAGCCAAAAATCCACATAAGATCACATCTCCATAAAGTAGCCAAGTACAAAAGCTAGGCTAAAACCTCTAAGAGAGGTTGGATTCCACACAAGTGATGAAACAATGAGAGAGGTGGTCCTCTATTTATATGATGTCTACCTCTTATAATTTATAACTAAAATCCCCTACACAAGTTTGATTATTGAGTGGACAGCAAGCCATCCCATTAGCTTAACAACAAGATATACCAAAATAAGCCCACATGTGTGTTGGTCACTTTAATTGCTTATTAATCTAAACAACCAAGTGCTACATAAATTGTCAACCCAAGGAAGTCTATTTATTTCAGAGGCAATCACACACTGTATATGCTCAATCTCAAAAGCAATGAAAAGTTGTAGTAAAAATTACACTAATCACACCTTGCTTCAAACAAACTGAAGTTCTACTTTGAGTTACAGCAAAAGCAATCCTTCTATTGCAGACAATTATCAGAAGAATCCTGGATTACATTAAGAAAACAACAATCTAGGAAAAGAAACCAATCTGCAGAAGAAAAACCAATTATGCTATAACAGAAAACAGGACCCTATTCCCCGAGTAGGAATCTTCAGCACCTGTTTCTGACTACCACGCTTTCACAAACTCATTCTGTAAACAAGATTACCAATTTGAAATAACCAACGATTACCTAGGAATGACTTATATGAAAACAATGCGACAATCAATAGAAACAGAGTTTTAGCAATAGATAACAGAATGCATAAAATGATTTCAACAAAACAGAGTTTTAACAAGGTGTAAATGAAAATAACAATTAACACACTACGGAAATTAATGGATGAATCTTGTGAGGAAGGTGGGTCCTTTCCTTCTCACAAGATTCCCCAGAAAAAGGAATTAAGAAGAAATGCTCAAAACAATCTTTTATTCATCTGTCAGATGTAACATATTACAAACAATGTCCACGTTCCTTCTCTGTAATTCCCTTTCGAACTACAACCTCTCGTAATTTGTAATGTTCTCTGATGCTGATGTCTCATCTATTTAAAGAGGAGACATCTATTACACAGTTGATTACATCATACAAATCCTATTCTTAACCTGATCTGATCTTCTATACTGGAATAGGATATTCTATTCTTCCATAGCAAAGATGCTGTTACAATGGTTAGGATGATGCTAGCTTCGAGGTGCAGTCATTACAGCCAGTGTAACAGCTCCCTTAATTATCCTTTCTTGTTGTTGCTGTCCCTGAAATACTGTTTCAGCATCACAAATCACGAACTGTTTCAGCAACGATATTTGTGTACTGTTGACTGTTTCAGCAACGCAGTCTTCAGACAGCAACGATGAATTAACTGCAGTCTTCAAATTGTTTTAGCAACTATATATTTCCGATGAATGGCTAAGTATGAAAGTAATGTAAAATTACATGTAAAACAAGTTAAACATATAGTAAAGAGAAGAAACGATATATACCTTTGGAAGAATAGATTAAAGTGATGATATAGGCTTTAAATATGAACTGGAAAAGGATAGGATGAAGGCAAAATATATGAGCAAAAAGGTACATTGCAGGGTCCTAACATCCCCCCCAACTAAAAAGGTTGCATGTCCTCAGGCAACTTCAATTTGAATCAGAATCCGGACACTGGTTTTTGGCGTGCAAGTTACTTATGCAGTAGCTATAGAAGGTACTGTCGTTTGAAGCTCTAAACCCTTGCACATTTTTCATCTTTTTCCAAGCTGTTGCTTCATCCTTTTTGGCCAACCTATGATGAGCATGATATTCCTCTGTTGGCATCCACAAAATAGGAAAATGAAAGTGATACCCTATCCATTTTTCAGCACATTGTTGAACACACTTGATGTAGTCTGGTACCCTGGAGATTGTTGTTTCAAGATTAGTAGGACTGAAAGGATTATACTCCTGCTTTTCCTTAGAAGATTGTTGCCAAAACATATTATTTGCTCTTAAGGCCGCAGTTTCTTTGGCCTTAATAAAGTGTTGGCAGTCCTGGAGTACTGTTGCCTGTAGTTGCTGCATGTGTTGAATCATCCTTGGTTCCTTCAAAAATTGATAGTATTCTGCAACAAAGGTGGCAGGATTCTGTGGTTCTGGACGTATCCAGAGAAGACGACTATCTTCATTATGCCTGGTCGCTAGAAAAGCAGTCTGCCACGTAATCTGGTTGGCCAGGAAGGAGGCAAATGCCCGAATCTGGATGTCACCAACAAGAGGATTAAGATTATGACTTTTGTCCTCAGGAATGGCTTCATTATGAAGATATAATTCACACAGTAAATGCTGATCACTAGTAGAGGCCTCTGCAAAAGTCTACACAAAATCTTCAGATTTAAACACCTTATGGGGTCTTCCATCTTTGATTGCTTTTATCTGAAAGAATGCAAGGCGTTCTACAAGGAAAAGAGAGTAATTTAAAGATGGTTTCCTGGCAGCCAATAGTTTATGTACCAAATCAAACATCAGGAGCAATTTACTTTTTAACTCTTTATTCTGCTTCTTGTGAGCGCGTGATTGTTGGAGTGTTTGCTCCAAAGCCTCCCAGTTTGAGTATATGTGGTTCTGCCAAAGTGATTTATGCTCCTGCAAGATTTTGTCGTGCGAAATGGCATACTCTTTCCTCCACTTGTTCATTATTTCCAGCTCATCCCATTGTTCAGTTTGTGTTTCAGCATTGCAAGTGGTGGGCTGAGGTATAGTCTGAGTAGAAGAATCAGTTATAGTAGTAGGGTACTTGTGAATCAGCTTCTTTTTCTGAAATTTTTGAAGGCCCCACTGGTTCTTGTGTAACAGTAGGGCATTCCTCTTTGACTGCAAAAGACATAGATGCTCCCGGCATTGGGATTTGAACTACTTTATATCCTGCTTGATGATAAATGTTCCCACATTGGCTGCACATGTATTCCTTATACTGATCATTTTCTGTCTTTTTCTGCCATGGATGTTGCATGAGCTAAGGTATACAAATTACGCTCCTTGTCATAGACTTCCCTTGCCATTACCAATTCTTTCTTGTAGGCTTCCAGTTCTGATCTTAGTAACTCATTTTCTTGTAAGAGGGAAGCCAGGGTGACTGGCTTTTGTGTAACAGTTACAGTCTCAGTAACTGGTTCTTGTGTAGCAACTACTGAATGAGTAGTTGGTTCTTGTGTGACAGCTACGTGATGTGTAGCATCCTGGGCATCTAGTTTTTGTACATCAGCAGCTGGTTCTTGTGTTTCAGCTATAGCTAGTTCTTGTGTGGCAGCTATAGTTGGTTCTTGTGTGACAGCTACTGAATGAGTAGCTGGTTCTTGTGTGACAGCTACTTGTTCTGAAAAAAATGATGTCGCAGTACCCTGGGCATTTAGTTCTTGTGTTTCAGTGCCCCTGGGTGAGACAGGTAAAGATTCTGGGATTTGGGATTGTGGTGGTGTATGGGCTTTTAAAAGAATGGGTGGAGAGTCTAAGGTAGTGGCAATGGTGGCTGCTTCAGTTGACGCCCTCTTTCGTCTTCTAGGTAAAAAGCAGAAAAAGTAGTGGTGCGCTTTCTTTTATGAGTTGATTTTTCCTGAGGGGAAGGGCTATCAGATGTAATGGTTGCTTTGGTTGAGGTCCTCATTCGTCTTTTTGATAGAAAGGCGGTTGTCGTTCGCCTTTTCCTTTTTCGAATAGAGGAGGAGGGGTTATCTAATTGAGAATCATCACTAGAGATATGAACAGTAGGATCAGATGATTCTGCTAAATTATGGGATGGACTTGGTATGGTAGGAGAGTTAATTGGATCAACTGGTTTTGTGGGTCGAATTTCTGGAGGGTCAGGGGTGTTCTGTGGTTGCTGTTCTTGGGGATTTTCAGCAATTTCCTGAGGATTTTCAGCAGCTTGCTGAGGGTCTATGGGTAGATTGTTTAAGGGAAGGTTTTGTTGAGCAAAACATTTTCGGATTAGTAACTGGACGAGATGGTGATGGGTGAGGAAAAGGAGGGGGAATTTTACCCGTCTACAATAATACGACATATTTCTAAGACATCCCAGTAAATAATAAGGAATATTCAACATTCTACCATGTTGTAAATGATTTAACAAGACAAAATCATGCTAGTAAACTACCTGGTAGCGGCTTTCGCAGGTGAGGTAATGTTTAACAAACTCTGCAACTTTCGGCCAAGGAGGTGGCAATGAGTTGAGTCAGACACCCCGGCCTTTAGGCTCAACTTGTTCTCTTCGCAGGAGAAAATCCTGCTATGCATTAAGAATAATATGTTTCCGGCTGAACCATTGAATGCCTGTGACAGGGAGGCCCGAAACCTGTGCTATGTCACCCTCTGAGACTGGAATCCGAACTCCTTGAACTATAGAATGATCTTCCTGAAGATTTCGTGCAAATTCAAGAACCTGTTGTGAATCAAATTCTTGAAGCCTCTGAAAATATCCTACCCAGCCTGCCTGCTGAAAAATCTGGTATACCTCTGGGTATAATTCGAGCAAGGTTAGCGTGGCAGGTTCATGTCGAATAGCAGGTCCTCCCATAGCTAATCAGCTTTGGTAAAATGCACAGTCAAAGAGCCAAGTTACCGCACTCAAACAGACTAAGTTTTATGAATGAGAACATGGAATGATGGTGAAGAGACGAGGTGATAAGTAAGAAAAATGATGGTAATCAACTTGTTGTGAAATGATGGCGTAAAGTTTTCATATTCCCCCCAACTACGGCTGAAATGATGTCTTTAAGTGTGTGAGGATTGTGGTGATAATAAACGAAATCTTCTCATTAACCATAGTTTAATTGTACTTACATATAAAATTTACATACCTCATGTTGACCTTTAATTCGTACTTCGAAAAATATAGTGCTTGCTCATAATAGATTGGCAATAGTTATGGAAGAAACGTTGGAAGCTTTTTAAAACATGAGGGAGATTATATGAAAGGTCTCTTTAATCATAGGAGAAGGCAGTGAAAGGACAGGATTAGCATGAGAAATAAGAGAAGTGAGAATGAAAGAACTGAGGAAGATAATTTCATGACGGGAAATGCTACATGGTCATGTCTTTGAAGAAAAATGGTGTTTCAGCAACGGAAAAAGTGGGTGAAGTGTTGCTGAAGAGTGGTGTTTCAGCAATGGGAAAAATAGGGAAAATGTTGCTGAAGAGTGTTGTTTCGATAATGGAAAAGATAGGAAAAATGTTGCTAAATAGTGTTGTTTCAACAATGGGGAAAATAGGGAAAATATTGTTGAAGAGTGTTGTTTCAGCAATGGGAAAAAGGGAAAAATGATATGAAAAGGGGAAAAGAAATGAGGGGGAATGAATGATGGAATGTTGAAAGAAAAATGGAAGATGGGGGATGAATTATGAATGGATTGAAGCAAGAAGAGCAATGCTTCACAAAATGAGGCTTGGATCTGCTTTTAGTGAAATTGTCCTTTCTTAGTAAGCCTTTCCTGAATGGAGAATCTGCAAAATAACCAAATGTAACATGCCAGCCTTTGACAGGGATTATTAGTTAAGAAATCTAATTCTAATGCTAAAAATACAATTCAGAAAAATTAAATGCAATGAGGGGCAGGAGACTCCACTAAAAAGAGATAATGTGAATCTGCCATGCAAGTAGCCTTAAAATCTTCTTTGGAAATGGGGCGTTGGTACAGACGAAGCCGATGACCATTTACTAATAACGGTGTTTTAGAGTCATCAATTGTTAAGATTCTTACTATTCCATTGGGAAAAACAGTATCTATTTTGTATGGTCCTAGCCATCTTGTACGTAGCTTCCCTTGAAAGTTTTCAAACCGAGAGTCATACAATAAAGCCCAATTACCTTTTTGGAATTTCTTATGCTTAATAATTTTATCATGCATTTTGTTCTCTATTGTTGGATCATAGTTGTCTGATGAATGGCATGTAATCTTTTTTCATCCAATTCACGAAGTTGCTGCAACTTGGTTGTCTGTGCATCAGTCAAATCAAGGTTAACAGCTAAAGCAGTCCTTAAGGCTTTAATTTCAAATTCTACAGGAAAAACAGCACTTTTACCATAAACCAATTCATAGGGGGGAAATCCTGTAGTATTTCTCCAGGTATTTCTGTAAGCCCATAGCGCTTTAGGGAGCCTTTGAGACCAATCCTTCCGGTTTTCCTTCACTATTTTTGTTAGAATGGCTTCTATTACTTTGTTTGTACTTTCCACCTACCCATTGGCTTGGGGGTGGTATGGTGTAGTCATTCTATGATGAATATGATATTTTTGAAGGGTGGCTTTAAAGCCATGAGAATTGAAAGCAGGTCCACCATCTGTAACTAGCTCTCTAGGCACTCCAAATCTAACAAAGATCTCTTCAAATAGGAAAGCTAGGACAGCTTCTTCATTAGCTCTAAGGAGTGCTTTAGCCTCCACCCATTTAGTCATATAATCTGTGCAGACCAATATATAAACTCTTTGATTGGATGGAGGATTAATGGGTCCTACAAAGTCTAAGGCCCATCTTTCAAATGGTTCAAGTATTACCTGGGGGTTTAATGGCATTTCATCTCTATGATTAGGTTGACCCATTCTCTGATAGCTATCACAGGCTCGTACGTATTTCTTTGCATCTTTAAAGAGTGAGGGCCAATAATAACCCATCCTAAGAATTTTATGTGTCGTTCTCTTATCAGCAAAATGCCCTCCACAAGGGCCATCATGACAAGCTTTTAGTACATCATAAGCCTCATCTTCTCTAATGCATCTTCGGATCTCATGATCAAGTCCTGTGTAGAAAAAGCACCCACTTATCTAGCTATACCGAGCACTTTGTTGAATGATTTTTCTTTTCTCTCGGTGGGATAGGTGTGATGGTAACTTCCCTGCAACCAGATAATTGGCAATGTCTGCATACCATGGTGAGTGAGTAGATACTGCAAATAAATATTCATCAAGAAAGGAATCATCTACTAGAGTATTATCATCAGCTTTTAACCAAGACAGGAAATCAGCAACTACATTTTCTTTTCCTGGTCAATCTACAATTGTAATATCAAATTCCTGTAATAACAATAACCATCTGGTGACTCGAGCATTTGTGACAGATTTGTTCATTAAATACTTAATCGCTGAGTGGTCAGTATGGACAAAAGTAGAGTAACCAGTAATGTAATGTCGAAATTTATTAATAGCATAAATTACTGCAAAAAATTCATTTTCAGTAACTGTGTAATTAAGCTCAGCAGGAGTCATATTCTTACTAATGAAGTAGATAGCATAAGGAAGATGGTTTTCCTCTTGTCCCAAGACAGCTCCAATTGCAATATCCGAAGCATCAGAGGATATATGAAAGGGAGGTGCCCAATCAGGTCCCCTTCAAATAGTTGTAGATAACTGATGCTTGAGTTCAACAAATGCTTCCTGGCAAAGATTAGTCCACTTGAATTCAGCATTTTTCATAAGTAACACAAACAAAGGAGAAGCTATTTTGGAAAAAAAATTAATAAATCTCCTATAATATCTTGCATGTCCTAAGAAACTTCTCACATCTGTTTGTGTTCTAGGAATAGGAAGGTTCTAAATGACTTGTATTTTGGATGGATCTACCTGAATTCCTTGAGATGAAATAAAATGTCCAAGTACTACTCCTTCACTCATCATCATATGACATTTTTCGGTACTTGAGGAGAGGTGAGCTTGTATACATCGTTTAAGTACTTTCTCAAGATTTTGTAATGCATCCTCAAAAGACACACCATAACTGGTAAAGTCATCCATAAATATTTCCATAGAGTCAATAATCATATAAGAAAAGATTCCTATAATTGCTCTTTGAAAGGTTGCTAGTGCATTACATAGCCCAAATGGGAGAACTCTATAAGCAAAAGTTCCCCAAGGACTAGTAAAAGTGGTCTTATCTTGGTCTTGGGGTGCAATTTTGATCTGATTATACCCACTAAACCCATCTAAAAAGGAGAAGAATTTCTTCCCCAACAAACTATCTAATCCCTGATCAATGAATGGTAAAGGAAAGTGATCTTTTTGAGCGGCTTTATTTAAGGCTCTATAATCTACACACACTCTCCATTTCCCGTTTTTCTTAGGAACTATTACCAATGGGGAAACCCATTCACTGTCAGATATAGGATATATAAACCCTGCATTAAGCAATTTTTGAAGTTCTTCTTTAACAATTTCCCTTAAATTAGGGTTTATTCGTCGTTGAGGTTGACAGATTAGTCGACAACCTTTCTTGATATAGATACGATGAGTACATAATTCAGGAGAGATTCCCTTCATATCTGTATAGTCCCATGCGAATGCTTCCTTATTTTCAAGAAGTAACTTCATTAATTGCTGTGTTTCAGCAACTGTCAAGTTGGGGTTTATGTTCAGTGTTTTGTCAAGTTCAATTTCTACTGGTATGCTTTTAGAAGAGATGGTGGTTGATGTTTGAGGAAGATCTTCAGGTTTAAGCTTTTCCTGGGTATCTGATTTCAAAAGTGCAGCCAGCTGATTATGTCTTTCTGGAATCACAGAGGAGGGTTCACAAGTAAATTTATTAATTACCTCATCCTCAGTGGTATCTTTAAGGCTTAAAGCTTGTCCGATAGTCAAAATAGGTTGAGTAGCATGATCATTAGAGTCCATCCATACAGAATTATCATTATTAATCATGGGTGTAGCATGAGGGTAGAGAGTAAGCTGTTTAGTTTCATATCCATTGGAAATTGTCATTGAACCTGATCTACAGTTGATAAAGGCATCGGCTGTGGCTAACCAGGGCCTTCACAAAATTAGAGGATGTCCCCCCAACTTTGTTTTAGTCTGTAACACCACAAAGTCAGCTGGGTAATTCCAGGATTCAACTGAGATGATTAGGTCTTAAATAACTCCTTCTGGTTTGATTGTAGACCAGTCAGCTAACTCTAGAATGGTTGGTGTATCTCTGATTACATTCTTCAGCTGTAAGAGTTGTGAAGTTTCAAGGGTCATAATATTTATAGAAGCACCTAAATCTACCAGAACTCGAGAAATTATTGTTTTTCCAATCTGTACCATGACAGTAGGATGGTCGGGATCACCATATTTAATTGGGGGAGCTTTATCGGACATTAATGCAAATAGATCACCCATAACATGAACTGTAAGGGGATCTTTAGCTTTCTTACCAGGTTTCTTAACACAAATATCTCTCATAGTTTTGGCATAAATTGGTACATCTCTCAGTGCTTGTAAAAGTGGAATTTTAACATAAAGATTCTGTAATTCCCCTAAAAGATTGAAAGCAGGTGGCTCAGGCGTTTTAGTTAAAGCTAAACGCTCAGGGAATGGTGGTTCTGCTGTTCCAATACCCTTATTAGAGGGTAGTGGTACCTCTTCATGTGAGTTACGTTTTTCTGTTTCTTCCTTATCAGAATCAGAAGAGGTAACGTCATCAATAATGGGTTCAACTATTTTCCCAGATTGTAAATGAATATCATTGCATTGTGCAGGGAAAACAGGAAGTATAGGCTGGTTCTGAATATCAATAACCAGCACAGCTTTATTATTGGGGTTAGCATTTGGTTGTACAGGTAGCTGGGGTCTCATCATTTGATTATTTGGTGGAGCACCTAATGGTAGAGGGAGTGGTTGCTGAAATTGAGGAAATTGATTTGGAAACGGGATTTGTTGACCCCTCCAATTTGGATTCCATTGGTTAAAGTAAGATTGTTGTTGTGGAGGCCAAGGAGTGCACATTGCTGGGTCTACAAAGGGAGGGTTTGTTTGTTGCATGGGTGGGTTATTCATTTGATTGAAGGGCGGGTATTGCATTTGATTAAAGGGAGGGTAATTTGCTTGACTAAAAGAAGGATAATTGTTCCAACGATTCGAAGATGTAAACGGCATATTAGAGTTCATACCTTGTCCTCGCGGTTGCCATTGCCTTCTCTGTGTCAACAGATAAACAGCTTCAGCTTCTTCTTCGGTTGGTTGCAATGCTGCTTTTATTCCTGGTAAAGAAGGGCATTGTTGCGTTTCATGATCCTTCTCACAAAGGGTGCAAATTTGCACCTTGTCCAATGGGCATTCCCTTAGTGAGTGTTTATCTTTGCATTTGGAGAAAAAGACAGACAAAGCTGCTATTGCTTCGGCGTGTTTCTTCTTAACCTGCAAGGTGTCAATCTGTGAAGCAAAAGAACTTAACATTTCAATTTTAAATTCCTCAAGTAAATTACCTATTTCAGCTCTTGTTGCTCCTCCACAGGCTGATTTTTGAACTCTTGAATATGCGGTATCCCTGTTGTTTGACCTGTTCCTTGCAGCTCCTCTTGAACATCTTTTACAGAGGTTAACAATTTCATCATATGATTCTTTAGATATGTCCCCTTTACCAAACATATTTAGCATATCCAGAAAGTCATCCCTTACTCCTTTTAATAATATTGTTTTAAGAATATCTTTACTTACATCGGGATGATTGGATCTCTACAAATTATATTGTAATCTTTCCACAAAGTCCTCCAGATTTTCGTCCTCCTTCCGTACCATCTTAAATAGTTCCTCTCTTTTTTCTCTCGTTCGGCAGTAGTCTTGATATTTGAGCAGAAATTTTTGTTTCAACTGATCCCAAGTTGTGATTACATGGCCTCCAAGACTCATAAACCACCTTAGTGAGTTTCCTTTTAATGTTGCTGGAAATAGCTTCAATTTTTCGGCATTGGTAATGTAATCGTAACTTCTGCATAATATATCAAACTCGAAAAGAAATTCGTCAGGCTCTTCAGAAGATAAACCATGAAAGTTAGATAAAGCTAAAAGTGGGATATTCTTCATGGGGGTTGCTCCTCTAGGGAGATCACCAATAGGGAATCCCAAGGTAAAGAGAGAATTCTCATCTTTTCCCTCTCCTTCAGGATCTACTTGTCCTCCGCCGAAGAATCCGTCACTGTTCCCCTCCATTGCTTGATCTCCCACTGCCCTTGCTCGATCCTCACTGTTTTCTACTGGCTCCTCAATGTTTTCTTCTGGCTCTTCAACGTTTTCTGCTGGCTCCTCTACATTTTCTGCTAGCTCTTCAACGCTTTCTACTGGCTCTGCTGGCTCCTCAACGTTTTATGCTGGTTCTTCAACGTTGTTAGGGCTCACAATTTCTTCTGTTTCGTAGTTCGATTGAGGGGAATGTTGAGGCTTTGGCCTTCGAGGGCTTAACCTCTGAAAAGATTCAGATTTTGATATGATCTCGTCAATAAAGGTCTTTCTTCCTCCCCTTCCTTTGCCCTTGCCACCTGTAGGGTTAGTTTTCTTGTGGGTTCCGCGTCCTCTCATGCAATCTTCACATCTAAAAGAAAAACATCAATGCTTTTGAAACTTATAATTGCCTTCCCCAGCAACGGCGCCAGAATGTTGGTCACTTTAATTGCTTATTAATCTAAACAACCAAGTGCTACATAAATTGTCAACCCAGGGAAGTCTGTTTATTTCAAAGGCAATCACACACTGTATATGCTCAATCTCAAAAGCAATGAAAATTTGTAGTAAAAATTACACTAATCACACCTTGCTTCAAACAAACTAAAGTTCTACTTTGAGTTACAGCAAAAGAAATCTTTCTATTGCAGACAATTATCAGAAGAATCCTGGATTACATTAAGAAAACAACAATCTAGGAAAATAAACCAATCTGCAGAAAAAAAGACCAATTATGCTATAACAGAGAACAGGACCCTATTCCCCGAGTAGGAATCTTCAGCACCTGTTTCTGACTACCACGCTTTAACAAACTCATTCTGTAAACAAGATTACCAATTTGAAATAACCAATGATTACCTAGGAATGAATTATATGAAAACAATGCGACAATCAATGGAAACAGAGTTTCAGCAATAGATAACAGAATGCATAAATGATTTCAACAAAACAGAGTTTTAACAAGGCGTAAATGAAAATAACGATTAACACACTACGGAAATTAATGGATGAATCTTGTGAGGAAGGTGGCCCTTTCCTTCTCACAAGATTCCCCAGAAAAAGGAATTAAGATTCAAAACTGACTTTTATTCATCTGTCAAATGTAACATATTACAAACAATGTCCACATTCCTTCTCTGTAATTCCCTTTCGAACTACAACCTCCTGTAATCTGTAATGTTCTCTGACGCTAATGTCTCCTCTATTTAAAGAGGAGACATCTATTACACATTTGATTACATCATACAAATCCTATTATTAACCTGATCTGATCTTCTATACTGGAATAGGATATTCTGTTCTTCCATAGCAAAGATGTTGTTACAATGGTTAGGATGATGCTAGCTTCGAGGTGCAGTCGTTACAGCCAGTGTAACAGCTCCCTTAATTATCCTTTCTTGTTGCTGCCGTACCTGAAATATTGTTTCAGCATCGCAAATCACGAACTGTTTCAGCAACAGGATTTGCGTTCTGTTGACTGTTTCAGCAACGCGGTCTTTAGACAGCAACGATGATTCCTTTGCTAGATTCAAATTACATGTAAAACAAGTTAAACATATAGTAAAGAGAAGAAACGTTACATACCTTTGAAAGAAGAGATTAAAGTGATGATATAGGCTTTAAATACGAACTGGAAAAGGATGGGATGAAGGCAAAATATATGAGCAAAAAGGTACATTGCAAGGTCCTAACAATGTGCAAGTCGTAAACCTAAAAGAGTGATGATGTTGTGCCCTTTTAGGGCTCCAAATGCTCCATCAAGGCAAAGGCAAGGCTAAAAGTTTCTTGAAGCATCATAATCGTCCTCCATTTGAAGAAAATCATTGTGCATGAAATCACTCTCCAAAAGATGCACAACCACAGGAGCAAGCATAACACTAGGGTGGGGCGTTTGGTACGCATCAATGGCAAAAAGTTATGAAACAATAGAGTTTTATCAAGGATTGATATCATATAATACCAAGGCAGATGCAAAGACCAATGAAGAACTTAGCCTAGAAGTCAAATCACTAAGTACAAAAGGAGGGGCAGTTAAAATATCACATTGATTCACACTTCCCATGATGCATAACTCCTAGCTCATTAAATCAATGCATATGAAGTGGAAGAACAAGTCTCAATGCATGGGTTGTCTATAGAGACAAGCTCTAACTTCGAGGATCACCAATGTACTAAGTTATTTAATAATGGCTATGAAGAGGTGTATTATTCCTAACTAAATGGATTGGAGTTGAAATTATGGGATATGGATAAAAATGTTGGCAAAGGGAGGGTTGATTAGCTATGAAGGAATGGGATAGGCGGAAGAAAATTGAATCAAGCAAGCACTTTCCTTTGGAAGCCTCCTTAGGTATTGTTACCACTCAAACCAGTAGGGGACCTAAAAGGGACTCCTAAGAGGGCAACTGCTACGTTAAGGGAAACAATGGAGACTTAGCCCACTGTCACCACAACTAAAACTCCCTGCTCTTTATGGACTTTCACCGATGGGAGGAGACCCGATATTTAGGAAGTCACTTGTAAAGGATAGATCAACAAATAGATGTGAAGTGACCCCAAAGACCCTTTCCCTAGAATAGGATTAAGAATGGAGATTACTTGCTCTTTAAGCAAGGTACAAGAAATTTTAGGGAGAGGAGGTGAGGACTTGAGGGTTAGGTCAAGGGAATATGACTTGTAAAGGAATTTCCCGATCCCTAAAATCCTTATAGAACTTGGATTCTCGAGTTGTCCTTGATAAATTGTCTTTCATAAGAAATGGAACCACACAGGGCCAAGTGGACCCAGTCTAGGTTACGGGGATGGAGTTTAGCAATCGATGATAATCTTAACCTAGACAAGGCAAGGGGAAAGGATCAAACAAGAATTTTCGCCTAAAGATGTCAAATTGATCCTATGAGGTACTAGCCTTGGGAACACCAGGGAAAAGTTCGATCCTCGACTTAAAGCTTGGGATATATCGCAATTCCATCGTCAAAATCTCTTCAAATTTGGAGGAGATCTTGAGGACACACTACAGCAGTAGAGCCTAGGAGAACGAAATTTTTCTACGGCTAGTTTTTTGGGAAATTGATGCCCTATGTGGCCTAGAGTGGCTAGACCTAGAAGAGAGAGGAAAAGGTGAAGGAATTGTTTTTTTTTTTGGTAGCATCGAATGTGCTCTAGCCCCGAAATTTTGTGGAGGGGATAGAACACATGAGATTTCCAAGGCCCGGAAATTGTTTAGAGAAATTCCATTCAGAGTGAAAGTTATTCAAATAATTAATTACTTTTAATGAAGCCTAAGTTAAAACTTAGGGAATTAAAATAATTGAAGCGAATTAACTTAAATGTGGGTGAGAAGCTTCTAAGTGACGAGGATCAATTTTGTTTTAATCTTAGTCGTTGATTAAGGATTAGATCACGGACGTTGATTTCTCAACAGGAAAAAGCATAAATGAAGACTTGTGGGTCAGTTGAAGATAAGCCGAGAAAATAATCAGTAACTCGAGGGAAGTCGATTCTTCAGAATCTAGAATTCGATTTCAGAGGAAGAGTTGCAGGGGGAAGGAAGAGGAGGGTATCAGCATCAGTCAAAGACCGAAGGAAGGAGGATGCAGAGCAGTAAAGGGGCAGCATAGAGGGACAATGCAGAGAGGCAGCACATCTGAGGACGCAGTCCCTACATAGAAGATCAAGCAGAGGTGACGCAGTGGAGGCCAGAGGATCTCTTGGGTGTCAGAATTTCTCCAGAGGCTGGAAGAAAATTATCTCAGTCATTTTCATGAAAGTTTCTCCATAATTCTACAATTCATTCCTTGTAAAGAGATTGTTGTTGAAGAATAATAAATAAACCCTCAGTGGTTGCATCGGTTTTCCCGCATTGGGTTTTTCTAGGGACAATTGTCCAAAAACAACTGTGTTGATGTGATTGATTCTTGTGCTTATATTTCACTGTTCTTTTATCTATGAAATTATGTGATAGCTGCAGTAGAATTTATTTTGATGTTTACTGAAGGGTTTTTGTAAATAACTTATTATGGAAAATAAGTAGGAGAAATAAATCAGCTACTGCAATAGAATTTCAGATTAGAAATTTTCACATAGTATTAGAGCAAAAATCGGGCAACAGAGTTGGAAATTCTGCAATGGAACGTGGTCTTGACGCTGTTGGAGCAGCCACTTGAAAGGGATCACGCAGTTCTCCTAAGAAAGAGGAAAGCATGAGAGATATGATGAATCACGACATCTCTGTGTTGACTTCTAGATTGGAAGAAGAAGTTGTTTGCTTGTCAAGCTCTGCTTCCTCATAGGTTTGGTATATTAATAGCAGGGCTTCTGCGCATATGACGGAAATACGAGAATTTTTCTTGAGCTACCAAGAAGAACAGATGAACTTCAAAATCACCATGGGAAATAAGGCTAAATGTACCCCTGTTGGAAAAGGTACTATAGTATTTCAAACTGAAGCAAGGGATTGGCTTCGGACCACCAATGTGTTGTATGTGCCTGGTTTGGGGATGAACTTGCTCTCTGTATCTGAGTTACAAAACAAGGGCTATGATGTATATTTCATTGGAAAGAAAGTATATGTCAAACACCCGAGTTGGAAGAAGAAGGCCCAAATTGGAATCAGGAGAACAAACTGTATAAGTTACAGTTAGAATCTCCAATGGCACTGATAGGCAGCAGTGGTGAAAAATATTTGAATGAACTATGGCACAGAAGGATGGGGCACTTACACCATGGGGCTCTAAGAATTCTCAGAGAAACTGTCACAAGAGTTCCAGAATTAAGCACCAAATGAGATGATGTTTGTAGATGGCGCGTACTAGGCAAGTCGCCAAAGCAGCTTACTCCAGAAATAACAATAGGGCAAAGAGTGTTTTGGGATTAATACACTCAGATATCTGCGGACCAATGTCTACAAGAGCTCTTAGTGGTGCCGAATACTTCGTCACCTTCATTGATGACCATTCCAGGAAAACTTGGATCTACTTTCTCAAGACCAAGGATGAGGTCTTTGATGATTCAAAGAGTTTAAGGCTCTAGTTGAGAATTTGACAGGGAAGAGGATAAAGGTATTGCGTTCAAACAATGGTGGAGAATATATCGATAAAAACATCACTGAGTTTTGCGCAAAGGAAGGCATCAACAGAGAATGGACCGCTCCATATAATCCAGAGGAGAATGGGTTGCAGAGAGGAAGAACAGAACTATTGTTGAAGCAGTGAGGGCAATGTTGTATGATCAGGATATGCACAAATTTCTATGGGAAGAAGCATGCAGCACAACTATGTATGTTCAAAACAAGATTCCTCACAGGGCACTAGGTAAGATTACACTAGAGAGTGTCTTCACTGGCAAGAAGCCAGAAGTGAGTCATTTCAGGATCTTTGGAAGTTGGGTGTACTGCCATATACCCGAAGAAAAGAGGAAGAAGTTGGATCAGACTGCAGAAAAAGGATATCTGGTGGGATATAGCGAGAATGCTAAGGCATATAGAATCTACATTCCTGGCAGTAAGAAGATCGTAGTACGACGAGATGTAAAGTTCATGGAGGACAAAGCTTTTAGGAAATCCCGGGAGATGCCTTCTGAAACACAGTCAGAGGATGAGCCATTGGTCCAGCCATTTTGACCAGCCGAAACAAACACCAGTGCTTCTCCAAGGCATAAGAATCTAGAAGTATTACCTCAAGAAGATTCCCAGCAGGAGGGGCAGGAAGATCCACCCACTACTAGCAGAGGAACGAGCCGGGAATTACGACAGATTTTGAGGGACGCAGAGGAGTTCGTCGGAGCTCCTAGAAATGAGAAGAGGCAGCGTAAACAACCTCACATGTACCAAGCTTTGGTGGCTCAGGTTGGAGAACCCTCTAGTTTCTAGGAGGCAGCTCAGCATCAAGTATGGGTAGATGCAATGGTGGAAGAATACAGTTCCATTATGATCAATGATGTCTGAAAAGTGGCACCTAGGCCTCAGGACAGGTCAGTTGTGGGTTCGCGATGGATCTACAAGATCAAGTATGCTGCAGATGGTTGCATGGAAAAGTACAAAGCCAGGTTCATGGCTAAGGGGTATGCTCAAAAGGAAGGAATAGACTACGAAGAAACCTTCACCCTAGTAGCCAGGTATACTTCTATCAAATCCGTGATATCCCTTGCAGCGCAGATTGGGTGTGAGATTTACCAGATGGATGTCAAGACTGTGTTTTCGAATGGGGTGATAGAAGAAGTATACATTGAACAGCCAGAGGGCTTTGAGACACATGAGAAGAAAACTCATGTATGCAGGCAGAAGAAAGCCTTGTATGGGCTTAAGCAAGCTCCTAGAGCTTGGTATGGTCGGATTTATGGTTACTTACAGAAGATGGAATTTGTCAATAGTGACGCAGATCCCAATCTCTACTATCTGGCAATAGAGAATGAACCTCTAATACTGGTATTATATGTAGATGACTTGTTTCTGACAGGTTCATCTAGGCTCATCAAGGACTATAAGGAAAACCTAGCAACAACATTTGACATGAAGGATTTGGGGCTGCTGCATTATTTCCTGGGGTTAGAAGTTTGGCAGCAAAAGGGTGAAATCTTCCTTGGGCAAGGGAGATATACTACAGAAATTCTGAAGAGATTCAAGAAGCAGGATTGCAGACCCATGGCTACTCCAATGATTACCAACTGGAAAAATATTGATGCATCTGACGACAAAGAAGTAGACCCCACCTTGTACAGATAGCTCATAGGATCGCTTATGTATCTGGTCAACACCAGGCCAGACATCTGTTATGCGATAAACATCCTCAGTCAGTGCATGGTGGAACCAAAGAGGGCACACTGGGCAGCAGCCAAGCATGTTCTCGGATAAATGCGAGGAACAGTCGCGCATGGATTAAAGTACATCAAAGGCAATGACATCAGACTAAGTGGATTCACTGACGCAGATTGGGCAAGGAGTTCAGTAGACCAGAAAATTACCTCAGGCAACTGTTTCAATATTGGATTAGGAATGATCTCCTGGTGCAGCACGAAACAAAAATTTGTAACACTGAGCTCAGCTAAAGCAGAATATATGGCAGCAAGCACGGCTTCGTGTGAAACCATATGGCTTAGAAAGCTGCTTGTGAATCTATTCAGGAGAAAGATGGAAGCTACGAATATTATGTGTGATAATCAGAGTTGCATCAAGCTCTCTGAGAATCTGGTTTTTCGTGATCGGTCGAAGCACATTGACATCAGGTGTCACTTAATCAGAGACTGTGTCGAGCCGGGAGCAGTACAGTTGCAATACACTCCTAAAGGAGAACAGGGGGCAAACATTCTCACCAAGGCCCTTGGGAGAACAAAGTTTGTTTATTTCAGGGCGAAGATGGGGATGGTTGAGAATTTGTTTCAGTAGAAGCAGATAATGCAACACTTAAGAGGGAGTTGCAGTACAAATGCAATAGCAACAGTGGCAGTGTTGTGGGCAACAATACAAATAGCAGCAGCGCAGCAGATGAGGGGCAGTAAACTAAGCATCAGCAGCGCATATGACCAATGTCGTGGATCAGGGTGATACTTCTAGTGGGAAGTATTGCTAGAGCACATTCCTCGCTAAGAGGGAGTGTTCATTTTATTTGTAGCATCGGATGTGTTGTAGCTCCGAAATTTTGTGGAGGGGCTAGAACACATGAGATCTCCAAGACCCAGAAATCATTTAGAGAAATTCCAGCTGGAGTGAAAGTTATTCAAATAATTAATTATTTTTAATGGACCGTAACTTAAAACTTAGGGAATTAAAATAATTAAAGTGAATTAACTTAAATGTGGGCGAGAAGCTTCTAAGTGACGAGGATCAAGTTTGTTTTAATCTTAGCCGTTGATTAAGGATTAGATCATGGTCGTTGATTTATAAACAGGAAAAGTATAAATGAAGACTTGTGGGCCAGTTGAAGATAAGCCGAGCAAATACTCAGTAACCCGAGGGAAGTTGATTCTTCAGAATTTAGAATTTGATTTCATAGGGAGAGTCGCAGGGGGAAGGAAGAGGGTATCAGCATCAGTGAAAGACCGAAGGAGGAGGGACACAGAGCAGCAGAGGGGCAGCGCAGCTGAGGACGCAAACCACACGCAGTCCCTGCGCAAAAGATCACATAGAGGTGACGCAGTGGAGGCCAAAGGGTCTCTTGGGTGTCAGAATTCTCCAGAGGCTGGAAGAAAATTATCTCAGGTGTTTTCATGAAAGTTTCTCCATAATTCTGCAAGTCATTCCTTGTAAGGAGATTGTTGTTGAAGAATAATAAATAAACCCTCATCTGCTGCACCGGTTTTCCCACATTGAGTTTTTCCGGGCACAATTTTCCAAAAACAATTGTCTTTATGTGATTGATTCTTTTGCTTATATTTCGTTGTTCTTTTCTCTATGAAATTATGTGATAACTGCAGTAGAATTTATTTTGATGTTCACTGAAGGGTTTTTATAAATAACTTATTGTGGAAAATAAGCAGGAGAAATAAATCAATTGCTGCAGTAGAATTTCATATTAGAAATTTTCACAGGAATATGGTTTTAAGTGACCACCTTTTGATGGATCAGTGACTAATTCCTCTTGGGGATATGGAGTCAAGGATAACAATGAAGATGGATTTCGTTTCTTGTTCAAGGAGACTCTCAAAGTCAACTTCGTCCAATGTTAAGGGCAAGGGAAGAAAAGTGACCTTAAAAGCGTTTATACTTCGTTGCAAATGGAGGAGGCTTATCGAGATAACTTTGATCTCTAGGACAATTCGTTCATCAAACATAGCCCATACATAAAGACAAGCTAAATAGAAACATAATTCCACATTGATGTCATAAATGCATGCAGCAATTAGACCTAAAATAGCGAAAATATCATGAACAATATATGCAGCAAAACGAAAGAAAATAGCATTAAAATTGTACTTACATGTAAGAGAATATATTCAACCATCAATACATTTGCAATATAAGAAGCTCCAAGATAAGAAGACCCAATCTACAGATCAAAATTCATCCATGATCGAAAAATATCCTCCAAGGAAAAAGTGTGAAGTTCTCAAGAGAGAGAATGATCCAAGTCAAGTGATGATACAAATGAAATCATGTCACTCCTATTTATACACCAATTAGGAGTTCGAATTACCTATTTGGGCATACATTAGCCCCTAAAATAGAACAATGTGCAAATTAACTAGCTTTTAGTGACAAGCCCACCAAACTAGCTCATAAATAAAATAATAAGCCTCTCAAGAGGTCAAATGATAATTTGTGCATGTCGTAGGGCCCTCCAAGAGCCCTGATGAGGTCCATAAGTGCCAAAATGATGAATGGAACCCTCAAAACTTAAAAGTGATGGACAAGGGGGTGGCCCCTTGTTCTCCAAACAATAAACCTGTGGTGCTATCAGTGGATGTGGGGGCACACCAATAACCTCATGGGTCTCCAAGTGAGTCGAAGATGGTTGTAGACCATTTATAAGGGCTCGAATGATGGAATAAATGATGCCATGCCATCGTACAAGTCCTGGGCCACCTGCCAAGTGTGTGGTGCTCCCGTGGAGCTGGCATTGTGCACCAGATGCATCTTCCTCATCCAAAAGGTGGATCTCGAGCAATCTCTGAACATCTTTGGGGATCCATGGAGTGTTGTCTACTGTTGTGGAGGCCCATGGCTCTGTGCACACACCCTACATGTGCTAATGTACCCCTCTGGAGAGTTTGGACCTCGTATAGTGATACCAAACTCAGAATGGACACCATGGACACCATCTGCAATCCTGCATAAGATCCTAGCCCTCCAGTACAACAAGTCATTAAAGTAATCAAGTAAAAGAGCTTACAAACCATGGACAACAAGTGGTCACTTCATAATGGCATGCCCTTCCATAGTGGGCTTTGGCATGTGGTAATGTCTCCAAGCTCCAAATGGGGTAAACCAAGTACCTTATTAGGTGGTTTCTACCTTTAGGGAGGGATAGTATGTCCGAGGTACATCCATCAAATGGTGGTGGCATGTGATAAAGAGGTGAATGGAATAGGGAATGAAAGGGGCAGTCGTAGGCCACATGTTGGGGTACATGGGTAGGTAGAAGAAAGGAATAGGGAATGAAAGGGGCAGCCCTGCATTGTTGCTAATTACAACATAAAAACATCCGAAATTGGACAAGTAAATCTACAACTGAAAAATAAGACTGACTGCTGCTAGTTTCTGCACTAGCTTTCTGAAAATACTGCGCTATTACTACTCTGCACTGTACTGAGCTGCACAAGTGTGCACTTTGCTGCTGCTGCTCAACTATTGATGCTGCTGCTCCCTCTCTGCACTAATCAGGCTCTAGTACTGCTAGCCATTGCATTGTCTTCTCATCTTTTGCTGCAAATGTCCATCCTGCTATTGTCTTTAGGTTGTCGTAGCTCACATGTGATCCAAGAGTTCGGAAATACTCAAGGATCCTGCCACCTGTAGATTATGGATCTACAACTCTAAGTCAGCCCATTTCTCTCCTTTCGGAATATGTGCTAACATAGCACAATCTCCTCCTGCCTCAATCTTGGCAACCCCTGCTTGCAAATCTTTCTTCTCCTCTTTTTCCTTTTTCTTAAGAGGACATTGTGTGGCATAATGTCCCATTTCCCCACACCGGAAGCACTTGATCTTGGACAGATCTTTCTTTTTCTGCTTTTGTTGCACCTTTGATGCAAGGGTAGTATTGTCTTCTTCCTCCTCCTTGACTTTTAACCCACGACTGCCATCCTCCAAATGGATTTTGAGGAGATCTCTCCTTAGCTCTTCTTGTTGTAAGGTTGCCCACATTGCTTCCCATCCTGGAAGCCTTTCTCTGCCAAGAATGCTCTGGACAAAGACCTGATAGTCTTCTGAAACTAAGTTCAGAGTGAGCCTTACCAGCTCTGAGTCTCTAGGAGCAGATCCTACTGCTCACAGCTGATCTCGAGTATCTCAAATACAGGACAAGAAGGAGTCAAAACGTTCTCCCTTCTTCATTCTGGTATTACGCATCTTCTCCTCCAAATACATCTTCCGCTGCTCGGAAGATCCTTGGTACAGCTTTTCTAGGCCTACCCACATCTCTCTAGCAGTGTTTTAGCTGCTATGTGAGGTACGATATGATCCTTCACACCATCTAGGATCAATCGCTTGGCTCTTTCCACATTCTTCTTGAATTGCCTCAGGTGTGCTGCATCAAGAGGTTCTGCAATTGCGTTGTCTATGAGGGCTTTCAGATCATGCTCATCAAGGAGAAATTCTATCCTTGATTTCCAAATAACATAGTTGGAGGCACCCTCCAATCTATCTTGGTCACGCAGTCCATTGCTGACCATCTCCTCAACTTGTCGATATCTTCCTCTAACCCTCTACTCAGCTAGACTTACGCACTCCCTGAGTAAGTCACTACTTCTACTGTTGCACGGGAAAAGTTGAGTTTCTTTGAGTAAGAAACCCTCTGAGGTCAATAAATCCCCAACTGTGTTTTTCAGAAATTTTTTGACGCTTACGCACTAGCTCTAACTGTAGTGCAGTAACTGTGTCCTTCAACTACACTGGTCTGCTACACTACCTCTTCTGCAACTGAAAAAGCTTACCCGTCTGTCAACTCTCTCAGAGGGAGCCATTCTGCGCTGGAATGCCCTCCTGGCCTGGATAGCGTAATTTTTGGGAGGATCTGCTATTGCTTACGCAGATCCCAGACTCTACAGCGCTGATCTGTTGGTTCACTTGTGTTTCACCTGCACTTCAGCTTGAATAAGCTCCGATACCATGTGAAAAATCCTAGATCTGGATCCCTACTGCAACAATTCTGAATTACTTCTTCTATTATGTTTCAAAATTTTTTCATTACAGTGAAATATCAAAGTAATTTATGAAGCATTCTACACAAAATGATGTGGAATAAATCTAAGTGCTAAAACAATCTGAACAAAATACAATGAAAAACATCCACATTTGACACAGTTACTTTTGGACTAAGTCCTTGGAAAATCCCAACTCAGGAAAACTGGTGCAGCAGATTTGAGGGTTTGTATTATTAAGCAGCAGAATCTTAAGTACAACTAGGGTGCCAACATCCAGAAAACCCTTCAGAGAAATCTAGACAGCAAATATACTTGTGAATCACTCTGCAAGTCTCCGGTTGATCTAAACAGCACTGGAGAAGCCCTCACTGCCTCTGCGTGATTGCCTACGCCAGAACTGCGTAAGCCTGCATGGGCAAGCTTGAGGAACTACGTCACCTTTCTCTGCAACTGATCTAGCTGATCTAAGACTGGATTTTGGCCCTCCTAGCTCAGAAACCCCAGACTCTAGCTATCTCCGGACTGAATCCAAGAGACACTGCGTTGCTTCTGCATGATTTCCTACAGGGACTGCGTCACCCCTTCAGAAAATTGCGTTGTCTCTCTCTGCATAAGTGTTGCCTCTCTCTGAAATGCACTCTTGGTCCTCCTAACCAGTCTCTACTTCTGCCCCTCTCTAGATCTGATCACTGAATCACAATCACTTAGCAAACCCTGCCCTAGTGATTTGATTCTGATCAAAAGTTGTGTCTCCTCACACAAATTCAAAAATGCTCAATGGCTCGAGTGTCTCAATGTGTGTTTTCCATAGGCCCCTCACCCTCCTTCTTATATTCTTCCGTTGACCCTTCAATGGCCAAGATTAAAACATAATCAAGGGCTAAGATTAACTTGGAGGTGATCCATGACTTTATCTAGAAGATTCACACTTGATTTAATTAATACCCTTTAATTAATCAATTTCCCCTAAGTTTAGACTTAGGAAAACATTAAAAAATGATTAATAAAGTAATTAAATCATCTCTAAGTGGAATTTCCAAAACCATTTCTGGGTTTTATGGAATACATGTGTCTTAGCCTATATACAAAGTTGCAAGGCTAGAGCACATCCGATGCTACCATAACCTCCAGTCAAAGGTGGGAGGAATGGAGGGGGCAATTGGAGGTTCAAACACAAGCTAATCTAATTACATGTGCACCAACATGAAGCTAAGGTTACTTAAGCAAAAATGAAAACAGTGATAGAAGGCCAAAGTTGTTAGAAAATCGAGAGGCTTTATAATTAGATCAGATTTTCCTTCCTTTGATAACTACTTCTGAAATTTGTTGGCTTCTTAATTAATTAATTATGTTCTTCTTCATCAAACAATTATCAAAACTTAAACATGAAGATCACAAGAAAACAAAGAACACAAGATATAGGCTCCAAGCTAGGGCAAAATCCCTCCAAGGGGAAAACCCAAAAAATTATCTTCTTATAGGATCAGATCAAATAAGACATTCGAGACCCTTCCACCTTCTAGAAGCCAAGTCAAACCCTTCTTTTGCTCCAATTTCAACCTTCCTCTGTCTCTGTGAAATTTCAAATCAAAAACTCCAAAGTTATGTATTCAAAATGAGCTCCAAATTTCTTCTATTTATACTTATCCAGAGGGGGGGCGAACAGTCATGTCCCTTGGGATAGAGCCTACATGACAAGCAAGGCCAACTTGACTTCTAGAAGGAATATTTACTCAAAGACATATTTAAATAATTTTTTTCTCTTTTCTTTTCAAAGTCCAAAAAGGACTTGACTCTTTGACTCGTAACAAATATTATTTGACATTGACAAACCCTAGAACCATGAAGAGCATGCTTGACCTAGATGACCAACTGATTTGAGCATGAAACCCATGCTTGATAAAATAATATTTATTTTTCTTCTTTTGCATTTTACATAAAATATATAATGATACAAGTACAATGACAATTATGAAGACCGAACCTAGTTACATTTTCCAATGCTCCCTGTTAACTAGGGAGGTATTCATAATTTCATAATTAGTACAAGGATACTTCTCAAATTAAAATATTCTCATAAGAATAGTTGGATCAGCAATATAACCAGTAAATACTATACTAGGGATCTAGATACCATCTTGGCTACTGCCAAGGTATCAACCCATCATCTCACAAGGATCTAGGTATCATCTAGGCTACTACCAAGGCACCAACCTTACATCTCACAGGGATCTAGGTACCATCTAGGCTACTGCCAAGGCACCAACCCATCTTACAGGGATCTTGGTACCATCTAAGCTACTGCCAAGGTACCAACCCATCTTACAAGGATCTAGGTACCATCTAAGCTACTGCCAAGGTACCAACCCTAAGTACCATCATACAGGCTATTCAGCCTATTGTACAACAACTAGTCACCATGATCCAGTTGGTGCCTCAACCTCATGGTATATAGACTAATAAAGGTTTTCCACTACCGAGATCAAACCTCTAGGAACATTCGTGTTCCAACTACGCAGGGTTGGCCAAACTCTAGAGGACATTCAACTCCTCACACTTTACATCACAGGTTTGCCATTATCTTGGTAAAACTCTAACATCATAGGCCTCCTTCTAGGGCAAAGAGCTCACTTAAAAAGTAACCAACCTTGACAAAGGCACTTACTCTTATAGAGACTAGGCCAACAAAGACAGGAACCTACTCTTCTAAGTAACTAGGCCTTAAGGACCATTCTTCCTAAACTAGGAGAATGTATGACCTCAACAATAGTCTAGGCCATTCTTCCCAAATCTGGAGAATGTTTGCCCCTATTGTTGTTAGTTTTTGTAGCATCAAATGTGTTCTAACCGCGAAATTTTGTGGAGAGGCTAGAATACATGAGATCTCCAAAGCCCAGAAATCGTTTCTAGAAACTTTGCCTAAAAGTGTCTCAATTAGATTATTAACCAATATTTTAAATATTTCCTAAGTCTAAACTTAGGGAATATGGTTAATTAATCAGTATTAATTAAGATAAGGTGAGAAGCATCTAGAAACTCACACAGATCGATAGGGAATTAATCAAGGCCATCGATTATATTTTAATCTTAGCCATTGGTGCTCCAACAGAAGAATATAAGAAGAAGTCGATGGGTAGATGGAGAATACACTAGTGCAAATACTCAGTTGCCCAGGGAGTTTGATTTTCTCAGTAGCAGAAGCTCCGGCAGAGAAGATACAGCGAAAGTGTGAGTAGCAGGTGCAAGAGGAGGGCAACAGCATTTTGGGAGGAAGGTTTCCAGTCCCCACAAGAGGAAAAGGAAGGAAAAGTCGAAATTCTCAGAGGGCCAGCATAAGCTCTACGTAGAGGGTGACGAAAGGGGCTTAGCATAAAGGCTAGGAATTTAATTTCGGTGGCAAAAATTAATTATGGGGTGAGAGAAAACTCTCACAATAATTTTGCCGGTATTTTCCTCAAATTAGATTACCATTTGGGCATCTATATTATTGTACTCATAATTGTTGCTAAAGAATAATAATAAAACCCTCATCTGTTGCACCGGTTTTCCCACATCGGATTTTTCCGAGGAGATTTGTCCAAAAATCACTGTGTTAAAATTGCAGTTGTGATTTGATTAGTTGTATGTTGTAGCAAATAAACTGCATAACTAAATTTACAGTTAGAAGAAATTTCCAGTTGCTGTTGTTAGTGTCAGTTTTTGCATCCTTCCAATAGTGATCAAATAACACTTTTCATGTCACGTTAGGGTCCCATTTTGAAATTTTTGTCATTCCATTAGGTCATCATGCAAAAATTTGGTCACTTGGTGCAGATTTAGGTTTGATCTCAGTCCATTCAAAATTTCATAACTTGCTGGCTCATTTCACTACTTTACTGAGTGTAACATCAGTCATGAGTTATCATCATCATTTTAGTCATTTTCATTAGGGTTTCATTTAGTCAGAATCTCCATTAGGTCTTAGGGTTTCCAAGGTCATCAAATCACCATTTCATGCATAGAAGTCCAGCAAATGAAGGAGTGCCAATAAAGAAATTTTATCAGTAAGTTTGATTTGTAAATTTGATTTCAGAGCAAAATGTAATTTTATTTTCCTAATTTGTTATAAGTTCTCAGAGTTCCCAGTAGTTGCACACTCAAAGTTCCAAAAAGTCAATCAGTGTTCCTAATGTCATCAAAAGATGAAGTTCAATGATCTAATTCAGAATTTAAAGATAAAGAGCAATGTAAAGTCAATTTCAAGAAAGGAAAAGTGGGTCCCAAGTTTGTTTAATGACATTCCTCCAAGTATAAAGGCTCCCAAAGACCAAGAAGTCATTCATTTGCATCTTCAAAGCATCGAGCACTCAGCCTCCCCAAGAAAAAATCGAGTTTTCCTTCAGAAAATTGAATTATGGGTCATTCGCTGCGCTTTTTCCAAAGGCAATGCGCTTTTGCAAGAGGCCACGCTGAGCTTTTCACAGTTCATCGTTGCACTTTTTCTCTATACACTGCGCTTTTTGCAGAAGGGAGCCACGGTCCCTAATCTTCATTGCAGAGGTTCTCATCTTCAGTTCAAGGTTTCTATAGCTATTTCCAAGTAAGTGGCACCTCCATAGCCCCTCATGTCAGCTTGTGGTGTTAGATTCATAGTGCAAACCCGCCGTTACATTTTATGTCATGTTTTGAGCATTGAAAACCTAGTTTCATAATTTGCAAACTTAATTGCTTTCCCCTGGACCCATTTACCTTGCCTACACCGTAACTCACTCCCCACTACCCTTACATTTACTCATTTCCCATTCCCAACCCCTACTCCCTAAACCCTACCACCCTAGTTGTGCTTTCCCAGGCAGCTAGATACCTCCCTATAATACAAATTTCCTACCCTATTTCCCTAAATATTTCACTCTCGCATCACTTCCTTAAGCTCCCTAATCCCTTTATACATTCCCCCAAATTTTCCCTCACCCATCACAATCCCTTAACCCCACAATCCTACTCCCTTTCCCTTCCCCTTCTTCCCTAGGGTTTTCAAAGATAAACTAAGCAAAATGGAGGAAGAAAGAAACATAATGGAGGAAAGAAACACCACAAAAGAAGATAAGAAAACATATAACAAAGGAGGGAGAATTATGAGATTAGAGTCAACAGAAACTAGGGAATTAATGGCATCACCCTTAGCTGTCAAATGTTTCCAGCATGTAGGTTGCTTTGAATTTTGTGAGATGGTACAAAGAGTCCAAATTCATCCTACTTTGACTAGGGTTTTCATCAGCAACCTCCAAAATAACCAAGTGACTAAGCAGGGGTGACTTCACCATTTCCACTGACATCATTACAAAAGCAACAGGGATACCCATTCTGGGTGAAAAATGGTTTAAGACTAAGGATTTGGATGCCCAGCTGTATGAGCCTTACCTTGAGGCACCTTACAAAGATAACATCAAAAAGGTCTTTCCTTTTGGTCAATTGTTGAACAGGTTTGCCCCCATGATAAAAATCATCATGAAATAATTCACTTGTGAGGGCAAATTCTCTAGATTATATAGTTATCACATTAGGTTGCTCATGCATTTCACTAGGGTGAAATTGCTCAACCTCCCCTACTATTTGTACAGAAGCATTGATAAAATGGCCTACATAGTGCAAACAGAGATTATGAGCTTAAGATGAACAGCCTCTTTCATCACTCTCTGATTAAAATCATTGTCCTTCACCATCTCAATCAGTTGAACATAGCATGGGAGAATTTCATAGAGGCAGATGTTTTCACTGCAGGACCAAGTCAACCTACTAGACCTATTCCACCAACAGCATCAGTTCCTCACATGAGGACTAGGCTATCTAGCAGGGCTACAGTGAAAGAAACCAAAGAGGTCAAAGAGGTTAAAACCTACCAGAGGGGACCTAGGCAAGTGTTTGCTCCATAGATTGTGGAAGGGGCCTTGCCTTCTTCATCAACAAAGCAGGGAAATCAAAAGCAGAAAGAGGTAGTTGTTCAAGAGGAGGAAGACCTTCATGAAGAAGAAAGAGAGTTTGACTTGGTGGACTTGGATGTCCAAGATGATCATGAAGCCTCAAATTTGATCATCAAAGAGAAAGATGCCACAATCAAAGAGCTATAGGACAATATGGCCAGAGCACAATTTGTCATATCCTTCCTTGAACAAGAAAACAAGCAGCTGAAAGACAAACAAGTACTCATGGAATTAGAGCTGCTAAAGGCAAAGAGACAAGACACCAAAGGTAAAGCAGTGATGGCACCTGATGAGTCTGACCATGGTGAGACTCAAACCACCAAGATAAGACCAAAAAATAGAGGTCTTAAGAGAGCATTAGAGCAGGAGAAACATGAGGCAGAGCAACTCAATTTTGAGGAAAGAATTGCAAAGGAAATCAATGATAACAAAGAAGTGTGGCTTGACAGAGTGAACATTCACCTTGAGAAGCTCCTCCATAAGGCCAACAAGGACAATGAGATGCACAGACACATGGCAAACAGATACACCACTAGAAACAATATTTTCAACATCAGAATCAAGCAGTTGAAGGATAAACTCAAGCAAACCCTAATCAAGCAAAAGAAGGAGGACAAACTTGAGTCACTTGTTGATTCCTCCTTGATTTCTTAAGACACCTCATCAGCACTTCATCTACCAATTTTGAAGAGTTTTGGGCAAGTTTTCAAGTTTTTGGGCATTTTTGCAAATTTTGACAAACTTTTTGCATAGTCAGCCTACAAAAAGCGCAGCGTGGGCCACGCTACGCTTTTTGTGGAGGCCTCCAAATGAGAAAAGGTTTGCAAATTTGCAATTAGAGTGATGTCTACATCAACTTTTCACTATTGGCACTCAAGAAACAGAGATTTTGACAGGTGGAAATGGCAAAAAACCACTCAAAAACCACCTTTCTGTCTCCTTTTTTATCCTTTCGCTGCGTTTTTTGAGCAGTCTTGGGAGATTGCATTTTTTAGGAGCTCCACTCAACCATTTTCAGAGCTCGAGCACATTTTTGACAACTAGACTGGAAGAGCTTTCCAATGAGAGATCTTGGGCCCATTTTGGACTTCAGGAAGTCACTCAAAAGTGGCTTTGAAGGCCCACGTTGCGCTTTTTACTAGGCACGCTTCGCTTTTTCCAAGCACGTTACGCTTTTTGCAGTTTTATGTTTTCTCCAAAATTTTCAAAATTTAACAGTTGATTGATGGATTTCAAGGAAATTTACTAATGTAATTGTCAAATGTAAATGTAATTATGTCATAAATAGTTACTAGGGGTAGATACATCATGTAAATATGTAATTTTGGTCAAAGTGAATCAGTTTCATGAATGATAGGGATGAGTTGGCTAACCTCCCTAATCACTAGGATTCCAGTTGAGCACTTTGGGGATCAGTGCCACAAATCAAGGATTCGACCCTTGAGAGTGGGAGAAGTGGTTTGTGGTCTATATCTTTCATTTCCTTTCTCATTGCAAGGGTTGGATGCTGTAGAATTTGATCATTGAACACTATTGTAATCAGACTTTTGGCAAGAAATTGCAGACTGAGCTGCATCTATTTTCATGGGATTCCTGTGGTAATGTGATTTGACATTGTTTCTCCTTATGTTTGCAAATGTTTGAATGTATTGTGATATTCATATTCATGCCATCTCTGAATGTAATTAATTTCTAAGTCAGAAAGACGGAATTCATTAGCTTATGCTCTGTTTTGGAGGAATAGTTACAATTTTGTTTCATCTTCTTCTAATTGAAAAGAATTCACGTTTCCAATGCTCTTTTCTGAAACCCTAGCAGTCTAAACCACTCCATCAAGATACCTTAATGTGTTAAAGTACTTACCTACCTTGCCCCATCAGATCTCTGCAATTCTGATCCTTATTTGCCCTGACCTAGTTCTTCTCTTACCTATTCACCATCTAGCACCTCAAATTCAATCAACCAAACCCTAGTGCTACTATACCTAGCCTAAAATCTCATTTATCCAGTCCTCTTGACTATGATCTTGGAGAGAGCCCTCTCCTGCCTAGTAGGGTTAGCTACTTGGCAAAAGATTTGTCTGTGGTTACCTTTGTTGGTCTCTTCTCAGCCTCGAAGATCCAGGGGAAGGATAACAGCTACAATAGATGAAATTTTCACAATTGTTATCTTATTAATGCTCCCTCTTGTTGAGAGAACTTATCTTAACAAGTCCATGTTACACAACTTTACGTTTAAATACTTAAAGACATACCTTAAAACTTGAGAGTTCAACTCCTCCCTCTGAATCAAAGCTTTTTTTAAATTCATAGTTCCTTCGGGTCCAAAGCTCCTTCATAATCCACAACCCGTTCAAGATTCAAAGCTCCCTCTGAAGCTCCCTCTTGTCACAGACTTTTTGTTTTGATATTATAACTTCTTCTAGCCCGGACAGTATTCAGCATGTACCTGCATTCTTATTCGGGGAGATCACAAAAGAATGATTACAACAAAGTAATGAAAATAAAGCAAAAGACTATATTTACTAAAGAAATCAATAATAGTACAAGAAGAGAAATAGAGCACTTATCTTTTATGAATAGCGGCATTTCCCTTCTTTTCATCATGCTCATCATTATCAAGGATTCATCTGCAAGCACGGTTGTTGCTTTGCTTTGTTCATCCATCCTTCTCATCTTGCTTCCTTAATTATGTACCTGTAATTCTTACCAACAAATGCAACCAAGCAAAAATATACAAAGACAAGAGTATGAAATCAATTTTGTCAAACTAGAGTTTCCATGGAGTACTTCTAGGGGTTCTAGTTATATATCTTGATCTATCCCTTATTAGGGTTTTACTTTCAGCGGAAACATCAGCCCTAGGGTTTTTTACTTTCAAGCCCTAGGGTTTATTCAATTCAACCCTTTCTAGGGTTTTACCACATACCCTATATTATCCTTTCAAAATTTTAAGTCTTCAAACCCTATATTATATATCCAAGAGCTAGGTTTTTCTTAGAGGTAACAATCAATTAGGGTTAGGGATTTTACTCCTAGAGTTAGCTCAATCTATACCCTACAAAAAATTCTTCAAGAATTCACAAGTCCTACAAACCGTAGATTCTGCAAAACCCTAAAGACTTTACAGACCCATTATCAAATGACCATCATACATAGAGAATTTGTGTACGTACCTTTTATCATGCTTCCTATAGATTCGGTCCTTCTTCAATTTTCAAGAGCCAATCATCCTTTAACACGAATTCTTGTCTTTTCGATGACACAAACTTCTTCTATCGATAGGTTCATCTTTTCATGTAGAAAATCATTGACTTTCATCAAGGTCATATACATATGATCTTAGTCACTTGAGGGCTAGCCACCATTATCCATCCATGTTCTTCTCACACCAATCTCAAAAAAAAGTATGAGCCTTCCCACTGTGCATTTTGGGAATATTTGCAAGACATTGAGCCATTGAGTATAATGCCATATGAATAAAAGTTGAACTTGGTATAGAAACTGTTGCCATATACATGCTCCAAAATTGTGCGAGCACAAAATCAAGGCGATGAAATATGATCCACTATGGTTTTTAACTGTGATTTATTAAATAGTATGACCCTTAGCAACAGAGTAATTCACCAAACTATAGTCTAACCACAAATAGTAGCCTCGGAGCAAGCATTTAATGGCAATGTCAAAGTCGATAAAAGCGAGGCATTGCAATGGTTCTGTAAGCTACAGGTATGCTTATATGACCTATTGCATAGATAGGTTGGCTTTTACATAGAACTTTCATTCACAATTGCTATATATATGAGACGCAATCATTGTTATCTTCTAATTCTTAATTTTACTTAGCAATTTATCTGTTGTTTCCTATGGAAAACATCTAAATAAATACATTGCAACCTTCACAAATAAACTGCGGAAGAAATAAACAATGTTGGAAGAAATATAAGAACACACACATAAATGACAGTTATTTTTGGACCAATGTCCCCAGAAAAACCCCAACTTGGGAAAATTGGTGCAGCAGCTGAAGGTTTTAACATTAGGCAACAGTGAAATAATCTTAGTACAACTAGATGCCCAAACTAGAAATCCTACCAAGAAAACTGGCGAGAAAAGTCTAGTGAGGAATTTCCTCACTACACATGTGAATCCGAGAACTGACCTTAGCTCAAAATTGAGTTGTCCAAACTGCCTCTGCTTAGTCTTTCTGTCACCCTAGCGTAGTCACTATATCACTCAGCTCGGAACTGCGTCACCTCAAGTCGTCTGGTCAACTACTGTCTGGGAAAATGACTCTCCTGGCCTCTGGAACATATGCCCATCTTCTGGCACTAAATCTCTACTTCTCCCTAGCAAATACGAAATTGCCTCTAGAGGCTACTGCGTCAGCCTCACTATGGCTTCTCTGCCTCTCTACAAATGCACTCGCTGGAACTGGAATTCTTCCTCCAACTTCACCGTCTCTGCCCCTCTCTCACTGCTTCGATCTCACTGAATCTCTTCCGACAACAAATAGTTGTTATTCTTGAAATCGATTTCCCAGTAAAATCGAACTACACAAGTGATTTCTCCAAGCCCCATCAACTTCTTATAATCCTCTGTTGGGACTCCAACGACCACGATTAAATCTTAATCGATGGCTAGGATTAACTTGAAGTCAATCCATGTGATTATCTAGAACATTCACACCATGACTTAATTAATTCCAATTAATTAATCGTATTCCTTAAGTTTAGACTAAGGAAATATTTATAAACTGACTAATAATCTAATTAAGTCATTTCTAGGCAGAATTTCCAGGAACAATTTCTGGTTTTTGGAGAATACATGTATTCTAGCCTCTCCACCAAATTTCGTGGCTAGAACACATCCGATGTTAAAAAAACTAACACTCCCTCTTAGCGAGGAATGTGTTCTAGTGTTGCAACTACTGCCACAACACCCTATCTCTGCATCATCTCCTGTCACATTGCTGATGTCTGGTTACTGCTGCACACCAACCACTGCACAACTCTGATATGAGTTGCATCTGTGTCGTTGTTGACCCTGTTGAACTGCTACTAACACTGCATCTGCACTGCAACTCCCTCTCATTTGTTGTTGCTGCAACTGCAACATCTACAGTTGAAAAACATCCTAAATACTAAACCAGTTGTGTTCAATATGACACATCTGCCACCCGAGTCCTAACTGCTACTAGCTACTGCACTGTCACTAGAGACTCTGCGCTGCTGCTGACTCTGCACTATGCCACCTAAATTGTTGCCTGTCGATCTTTGGGTAGCATCGGATGTGCTCTAGCTCCGAATTTTGTGAAGGGGCTAGAATACATGAGATCTCCAGGGCCCAGAAATCGTTTGGAGAAATTCCACCTGTGGTGCATTATATTAAATAAATTTATTATTTTTAATGATTCTTAAGTTAAAACTTAGGGAATTAAAATAATTAAATGGAATTAATAGAAATATGAGTGAGAAGCTTCTAAGAGACGAGGATCAAGTCTGTTTTAATCTTAGCTGTTGATTAGAGATTTGATCACGACCGTTGATATCTCAACAAGAAAAGTATAAATGAAGACTTGAGGGTCATTTGGAAATACACCACACAAATACTCAGTAACCCGAGGGAAATCGATTCTCCAGAAGTAAGAGTTTGATTTCAGACAGAGGGTTGCAGGGTGAAAGAAGAGGAGGGTATCAGCATCAGTCAAAGGCAGAGGAGGAGGGACGCAGAGTAGCAGAGGGACAACGCAGAGAGGACGCAGTCCTTACGCAGAAGAGGACGCAGAGGTGACGCAATGGAGGCTGGAGGGTCTCTTGGGTGTCATAATTTCTCCAGTTATTGGAGGAAAATTATCTCAGGTGTTTTCACAAAAGTTTCTCCATGATTCTGCAAATCATTGCTTGTAAAGAGATTGTTGTTGAAGAATAATAAATAAAGCCTCATCTGTTGCACCGGTTTTCCCGCATTGGGTTTTTCCGAGGACTATTGTCCAAAAACAACTGTGTTGATGTGATTGCTTCTTGTGCTTGCATTTCACTGTTCTTCTCTCCATGCAAATAATGTGATAACTGCAATAGAATTTATTTTGATGTTTACTGAAGTGTTTTGTAAATAACTTATTATGGAAAAGAAGTAGGAGAAATAAAATCAGTTGTTGTAGTAGAATTTCAAGTTAGAAATTTTCAAATTGCCAACTCTTCACTGCACTCCCCAGCATTTGACTGCTACTAGTCTGCAACTGTCACTCTAGCATCTGACTGCATCAACTGCCACTAGTCCATCCTGCTACTGAATATTGTGGGCCCCCCGTAGCCAGGTATTGATCTAAGAGGTGGACTCCTCAAGGACCCTGCCTATTTGTAGCTCTCTGGGGCTACAACTCCAAATCACCCCACCTCACCCCTGGAGGTATATGGGAAATCATGATGAAGTCTTCCTCCAGCCTAGAGGACAACCTATAGATCTCGGCATGAGCTGTCGCCTGGTCATGTTTCTCCTCCTTGTCCTTCTTCCTGAGAGGACACTGGGTGCTGTAGTGACCGAGCTCACCACACCTGAAGCACTTGACCTTCGAGAGGTCCTTCTTCTTCTTTCTCTGCTCCCCCTATCCCTAACTAGGAACCTTCGATGTGAGGGCCACATTCTCCTCCTCGCTCACCTATTTCGATCTATTGTTGTTGCTGCCACTAATGGAGTTCTTCACTAAGTCTCGTCTCAAACCTTCCTGTTGCAAGTCTGCCCACATCCTGTCCCATCTTGGCAAGGTTTCTCTACCCAAAATACTTTGGACGAATACCTGCCATTCTTCTGAGACACTATTGAGAGCTACTCGCACTAGCTCTGCGGCTTGAGGCGTTGCTCCAATAGCTGCAAGCTCATCTCGGGACTCCTGAATCCTCATAAGGAAGGGGTCTATGTGCTCCCCTTTCTGCATCCTGGTGCATCTCAGCTTCTCCTCCAAGTACATCTTTCGTTGCTTAGAAGACCCCTGGTATAGTAAGGAAAGTGTATCCCACATCTCTTTGGTCGTTCCCTGGGCCGCTATGTGTGATACGACGTGATCCCAAACACCATCAATGATCAACCTCTTCGCCTTCTCCATCTCCTTCTTGTATTGCTTCAACTGATCTGCATCCGTGGGGACTGCCACCACATTATCAATATAAGCTTTGAGATCATACTCATCTAGAAGGAAGGAGATCCTTACCTTCCAGATAACATAGTTGGAAGCTCCATCCAATCTTTTCTGATCTCGAAGCCCAATTGTGGCCATCTCAACAGAAAATGTCGAAAATCTCCTCTTCCCTTCTGCTCAGTTGCTACTCAACTATACGCACTCCCTTCTGGAGTGAGAGACTCTGCCCACAACGACTGTTGATCTGCAAGGGAATTCAAACTTCCTGAGACTAGAAGTTCCCTGAGGAAAATTTTCCCTCAATGTGTGCTCTTCTTCCACCCGATGCTAGTTCTACTCTAGCAAACTGCTGCAAAACTACTATGTCCAGCTAGAGATCTGCTCTGCAAGAAAAATAGTGGCTGCACCCTCTGCCTCTAGAATTCCTCGATCTCGGGAAATCGAATTTTTTTGTCGCACTCTCAGAAAAATCAATTTTCCTCAACAAATACAACCTCTTGGCCAAGGTGACTACGTTGCCCTCTAGGGTTTCGAACTGTTGTCCACACTGAGCAGCAAAACTACTCCTTTCTTTTCTACTATGCTCTCCGGCTGATATCTGCGCTCTGATACCATGTGAAATTTTCATCAACTGAAATTTTAAAGCAGCAGCTGGTATTATTTCTTCTAATTGTTAATTTTACTTAACAATTTATCTATTGTTTCCTACAGCGAATATTGAAATAAATACACTGCAACCTTCACAAATAAATTGCAGAAGAAATATAAGCACACACAAAAATGGCAGTTATATTTGGACTAATGTACCCGGAAAAACCCAACTTGGTAAAACCGGTGCAGCAACTAAGGGTTTTAATACTAAGCAACAGTGAAATAATTTGAGTACAATTGGATGCCCAAACTAGCAATCCTAGAGAGAAAACTGGCGAGAAAAGTCTAGTGAGAAATTTCCTCACTCTACACGCGAATTCGAGCACTGACCTCATCTCGAAATTGAGTTGTCCAAACTATCTCTGTGCAGTCTCTGTGTCACCCTAGCACAATCACTGCATCACTCAGCTCGGAACTGCTTCACCTCAAGCCGTTTGGTCAACAATTGTCTAGGAAAATGACTCCCCTGGCCTCTGGAACCTCTGCCCAGCTTCTGGCACTAAATCTCTGCTTCTCCCCAGCAAATACGAAAATGCCTCTAGAGGCTACTACGTTTCCTTTGCATCAACCTCATTGTGGCTTCTCTACCTCTCTGCAAATGCACTCGCCGGAACTGGAATTCTTCCTTCGGCTTCACTCTTCTCTGCCCCTCTCTCACTGCTTCAATCTCATTGAATCTCTTTCAGCAACAAACAACCGCTATTCGGGAAATCGATTTCCCAGTAAAATCGAACTACACAAGTGATTTCTCCAAGACCCGTCGACTTCTTCTTATAATCCTCTATTGGGACTCCAACGACCACGATTAAATATTAATCGATGGCTAGGATTAACTTGAAGTCGATCCATGTAATTATCTAGAACATTCATGCCTTGAATTAATTAATTCTGATTAACTAATCATATTCTCTAAGTTTAGACTTAGGAAATATTTAAAAACTGACTAATAATCTAATTAAGTCATTTCTAAGCGAAATTTCCAGAAACGATTTCTAGGTTTTGGAGAATACATGTATTCTAGCCTCTCCACCAAATTTCGTGGCTAGAACGCATCCGATGCTACAAAAACTAATACACAGTAGAGACATAGGTAGAGATAAATCCAATCTCAGAAACGTCGAAACTTCAAAGTATACAATTCATGATCCACTGAGTCACAAATATACAAAGAATTCAGGAAGCATGAAATAATGCCACCAAATGGTTCAATATATGGGATTCCATCGAATAGGTAGGCTACAGTTGCCTTCTGTAATAGTCTAATAGGCAGTATATGCAAGTCACAGTCTTCAGTGATCACAGCGAGCCTTTGGAGAGTGTGATACCACAATAGAAGTGTAATGCATGATTATATATACAAAGAGTGAACCATAGAGAGGACATTGTATAGTGTTCCGCTGAAAATAAGTCATATTAGCCACAATTTTGTGTAACGAGCCATAAGATGTGAGCTCAATTCTTTGTGATGCGAACCATTACAGGAGTGCACCAATAGACCACAAGTGTGAGCTTTTCACAGAATAATGAACCCAGGAATATATACGAACTATAAATTTTACAGATGCGAGCCTTTGAATAGACCAAGCCACAGAGACATATAACGAAGCTTTAATTATGAAGTGCGAGCCAGTTTACCAAGACAGGTGTCATAGTTTCAGAAATTCATACATAATGCTTCATATTTCAATGACTATAGAGTGATCTTCTTGTGAAATTTCCAAGTCCGAAATCCTACTGCAACCAACTAAAATTACTTCACCTACTTGTTATCAAACGAACAAGTTATTTACGCTCTAAATACTGAAGCAAATTACTACTACAACCTTCACTTAATTAATTACATTTGCCGAAACAAGAAACTGAGCAAAAAGAAAAACATCACACAGGACACTGTTGTTTTTGGACAAACGTCCCTAGAAAAACCCAATGCGGGAAAACTAGTGCAGCAAATCTAAGGGTTTATATTAATAAGCAGCAATTATTTCTGAATACAATCTTTGGATGCCTTGCTGGCTATGCAGTACAGAGAATATCACTTGGCAGAAGAAATTAGTGAGATTACCTCACTCTACACTGCAAGTCTCGGCTGATTTGGTAGTTGAAACAACGATCTCCAAGCACTCTCTACGTTGCCCCTGCGCAGTTATTGCGTGGGCCTGCATCACTGCCTTTGGGAGACTGTGTCACTTCCTTTATCAAATCGTTCAGCTCTCAGGAGCTTTGATTCTAGCCCTCCCAGCTCAGAACTTCGATCTCCCAGCTAGAACTCGAACCTTTGCTCGAAAAGCACTGCGTTGCTCTGCGTGTGGCCTTCGTGGCCTTGCGTCACTCTCACTGGGCACTGCGTTGCCTCCTCTGCATATCTCTTTGCCTCTATGTTGAGTATTCTTGGATCCAGAGAAGATCCTCCGACCAAAAACTATCTCTGCCCCTCTCTACGTGATCACTACAAAATCACTGTGCTGCTCTAGCTTCAACAATTCGATCTGACTGATCAACTCTCGGTGTATTTCCAAATGGCCCTCAATCCTTCCTTAAATAATCTTCTCGTTGATATTCAACGGCCCAGATTAGAAGCTAATCAATGGCTAAGATCATTTTGGCTTGATCCTCATCTTCTTCTAGAAGTTACTAATACCCACTAATTATTTTAATTTCCTAATTTTAGACTTAGCGTCTCATTAAAAATAATTAATTTATTAAATAAAACTGTCTCCAAGTGGAATTTCCCCAAACTATTTTTGGGTTATCTGGAATAAATCTGTCTAAGCCTCTCCACAAAATATGAGACTTAGAGCACATCTGATGCTACCCAAATCAACACTCCCTCTTAGCGAGGAATGTACTCTAGCAATACACCCTGCTACATACTGCCCTAACTCTGAAGCATCTCCCTCTTCATTGTTGATGTCTGACATGTTGTCCACCAACTACTGCGATTCTGCTGCAACTATACTGCTGCTGACACTTCCAATACCAAAACTGCATCCGTACTGCAACTCCCTCTCAAGTGTTGCATTTGTGCTTATGCTAGCACTGCCATTGCTAACTCTACACTGCAACTCAGTTGCTAAGAGAAGCAACTAAAAAAAATCCCAAATCTGAACAAGTGTTCAGTATGGATACATCTCGATAATGAAGCTATGACTGTTCCTAATCCCACGTTGTCCCTCTGAAGCCACTGTGTTGTTTCTGCTTCTGCACTGTGCCACTCTACACCGCTGCAACTATGCACTGCACTGCTCAAACTTAGCACTCTAGCCACTACATCTGTCGCTCCAACACTCCTTTGCACCACCTGAAACTTCTCCAACCTGCTACTACTAATCTTGGGCTCTCATAGCAACGTCATGATCCTAGAGGTGGGCTCCTCAAGGATCCTGCCCAACTGAAGTTCTTGTCGAACTATAGTTCAATATCGCCCCATATCCCTCCTGGAGATGAGTGGGGGCTCATGGCATACTTGTCTTCTTCGATTTTTGCGAACATAGCCTTCAGATCATGCTTCTCATCCTTGTCCTTCTTCTTGAGAGGACACTGCGTTGCATAGTGACAAAATTCACCACCTAAATCATTTTATCTTTGAGACATCCTTCTTTCGTCTCTGCTACTCTTGTTGTCCCTTAGCTGCAAGGGCCGCATTCTCCTCCTCCTCCTTTGTCTTCGACCCACTGCCGTTGTTGCCATCAAGTTTACACTTGACTAGGTCCCTCCTTAGCTCTTCTTGCTGAAGAGCAGCCCACATCTCCTCCCAGTTGGGCAGTGTTTCTCTGTCCACAATACTCTGGATGAAGACTAGCCATTCCTCTGTGACTACGTTGAGGGCCAGTCTTACCATCGCGGTAGGCTGACGGGTGGACCCCATGACTGCCAATTAATCATGAGTTTCCTAAAGCCTTGAGAGAAACAGATCTATACACTCCCCCGTCTGCATCTGTGTCTGCCTCAGTTTCTGCTCTAAGTACATCTTCCACTGCTCAAAAGATCCTTCGTATAGCACTACTAAGGCTTCCCACATCTGCCTAGTTATGTCCTTACTGGCTATGCGGGACACTATGTGATCCTTGACTCCATCTGGGAGCAGCCTCTTAGCCTTCACCATTTCAACCTTGTACTTCTTCAGCGGATATGGATCTGCAAGCATAGCTACCGTACTCTCCACGAAAGCCTTGAGCTCGTATTCATCTAGAAGGCATGAAATTCTCGCCTTCCAGATCACATAGTTGGAGGCTCCCTCCAACCGATCCTAATTTCGAAGCACGTGAGCTGCCATCTCTACCACTAAAGTCGAACTGTTCCTCTCTACTTCTTACTGCTGGTGCTCAGCCAATAAGAAAACGGACTTCTTGGCAACAAGTGTTCTGAGGAAAAATTCCCTCACTGTTCTTCTTCTCTTTCTTCTGACGACTTTCTGTCGAGCAAAAACTTGCAATGCAGAAAACTGTGTCCCACCAAGACTTTTTTAACGTTGAGGCTTTGCGTTGCTCCCTCTGGCACGGCAAAAGCTTCGATCTGGAAGCCCTTCCTCTCCATTGACTCACTCAGAGAGAGACTTTCCTCGAAATTTTAGCCCTCTTGGCCTAGACTGCGCCATCCCTCTTGGGATTCGAACTATTGCCTCCTGCAGCTATTCGACCTCCTGCCCGACGTTGGCTCTGCTCTTTTTGTTTCACCTGCAACGCTCTGATACCATGTGAAAATTCCAAGACCCTTCCACCTTCTAGAAGCCAAGTCAAACCCTCCTTTTGATAAGATTTTGGCCTTCCTCTTTCTCTGCAAAATTTCAGATCATACACTCCAAATTGTATATCCAAAATGAGCTCCAACTTTCTTCTTTTTATACTTATCCAAAGGGGGGGTGAACAGTCATGTCCCTTGTGGAAAAGGCTACATGACAGGCAGGGCCGACTTGACTTCTATAAGGAATTTTTACCCAAAATACATCTTTAAAATTTATTTTTCCTTTTTCTTTTCAAAGTCCAAATGGGACTTGACTCTTTGACTCATGACAAATATTATTTTGACTTTGACAAAACCCTAGAAGCATGAAGAACATGCTTGACCTAGATGACCAATTGACTTGAGCATGAAAGCCATGCTTTAAAAAATAATATTTCATTTTCTTCTTTTGCATTTTACATAAAATATATAATGATATAACTACAATGACAATTATGAAGACCAAACCTAGTTACAGTTTCCAACAAGAGCAAGAAGATAGAGGGATTAGATGCAAAATTTAGTCATCTATATGAATTGGCCTTGGAATTAGCTAGGAGTTTCAGCTCTCATGGAAGACACCTAGTGAACACTTCCAATTGTTCTATGCCACCTAGGGTGAGAGAGGAAGAAACAGTCCATCAAGGCCAGGATGACATGGAGATTGTGTGAAAAATTCTGAATCTAAACTAGAAACCCTACTGCAGTAAATCTGATTTACTTCTCCTACTTGTTTTCTTTAATTAACAAGTTATTTTCTGAATAATTCAGGAAAACATCAAAATAAATAAAATGTGGCCTACACAATGATACAGATCAAGTGCTGAAAAATAAGTAAAGCACACAGGCAAAGGACACAAATTTTTCGGACAAATGTCCTCGAAAAAACCTAGTGTTGGAAAACTGGTGCAGCAGTTCTAAGGGTTTGTATTATTAAGCAATAGTATTCTAAGTACATCTAGGGTGCCATAATGCGGCTCACCCAACAAAGAAAACCTCGGCAAACAGAGATAAATTGTGAGTTTTACCTCACTCTGCAAGTCTCGATTGATCCAGATCAGACACTGATGAAACCCCATTTGCCTCTAAGTTGAAACTGCGTAAGCCTGCGTGGGTCTAGCTGATGGACTGTGTCACCCTTCCGCGTCTCCAGAAATCGAGATTCAGCCCTGCCAGCTAAGAAACCTCGATCTCTAGTTGATTCTAGACTGTCCCTCGGATGCTCTGCGTTGCCCCTGCGTGAGCCCTGCATGGGCATGCGTTAGCCCCTCTAGGGACTGCGTCACCTCTCCTGGTGACTGCACTGCTTCCTCTGCGTCTCTGTTGCGCCCTTGCTCTACTATGTACTCTTGATCCTCCAACCAATCGCTGCATCTGCCCCTCACTGCTTCTCTGAATCACTCAGATCTGATCTTCGTCCAAGCACTGCTCTGTCAGAAGAATTTGATCTCTAAGACTCACTGTGTGTGTCCTCCAACTGACCCCAAGCCTTCCTTTCATACTTTTCTAGTTGACGAATCAACGGTCGTGATCTAATCTCTAATCAATGCTTAAGATTAGAAAAGACTTCATCCTCGTCACTTAGAACATTCTCACCCACATGTTAAACTAATTCACTTTAATTATTTAATTTCCTTAAGTTTAGACTTAGGGTCCCCATTAAAATAATTAATTATTTGAATAACTTAAGCTTCGGGTGGAATTTCTCCAAACGAGTTCTAGGTCTTGGAGATCTCATGTGTTCTAGCCCCTCCACAAAGTTTCGGAGCTAGATCACATCCGATGCTACCCAAAAATCAACAGTCCCTCTCAGCGAGGAATGTGCTCTAGCAACACTTCTCAATAGAAGCATTACTCTAATCCCTGGCATCGGTCCTTTGCGTTGTTGATGCTCGGTTGCTACCGCTCATCCACTGCGCTGCTACTATCTGTATTGCTGCCCATGTCACTGCCACTAATACTGCCTCATCTGTACTGCAACTCCCTCTCAAAATGTTGCATCATGCTGCCCATAGCACTGCCACTACTAATTGATGCACTGCAACTCAGTTGTTGAGAAGTAAGCAACTGAAATAACAACCCAAAATCCTGACATACAAGTCAGTCTGGGTGCACCTCGATACTGAAGCACCCTCTGTTGCTAATCTGTATTGACTCTCTGGTGCTCTGCGTTGCTACTGCTCTACACTGCGTAAGCATTGCCTCTTCGTTGTTGAATTCCATGAACCTCAGCGCTATTGCTACGCTGTTGTTGCCTCTGCTCTGTGTTGCTCCAGCCTTCAGCGTCTTAGCTCTGCCACTGTTGCTCCATCCTCCACGCACCAACTGACTCTAGTCATCCTACTACTGTCATTAAGGGCTCCCGTAGCTCGTATGTGATCCAAGAGTTTGGGCACCTCAAGGATCCTGCCCCTTACTGCAGTTCAAAAGAACTACAGATCAATGTCACCCCACGTCTTCTCTCAAGGTACATGAGCACTCATGGCCACATCGTCATCATCTCCATCATCATCCTTAGCTATGGCAGTGTTCGAATCAGAATCTTCTTTGCCCTTCTTTTTCATAGGGCATCTTGTGGTGAAATGTCCTAATTCACCACACCTAAAGCATTTGACCTTTGAAAGGTCTTTCTTCTTCTGCCTCTGCTACCCATGTTGTCCTTTAGATGTGAGAGCTGCATCTTCCTCCTCCTTCTTGATCTTGATCCCTCCACTGCTGATGCTCGCCTTGGTCATCATCCTTATCTCTTCTTGTTGAAGAGCTGCCCACATGTTTTCCCAACTTGGAAGCGCTAGTCTGCCCAAAATGCCTTGGACAAAGTTGTCCCACTCATCAAAAACTACATTCAGAACATTCCTCACCATAAGACCTTCATCAGGTGTGGCCCCCACAGCAATCAGCTGATCACGGATCGCCTTCAATCTAATGAGGAAGGGGTCGATCTATTCTCCCTTTAACATCTGGAATAATCGAAGTTGATTCTCAAGAAGCATCCTCCTCTGAACAAAAGTCCCCTAATACAATGTGGTCATAGAAGTCCACATCTCATGTGTTGTGTTCTTCTCAGCAATGTATGGGGCCACATGATCCTTGACTCCGTCCATGATCAAGCGCTTAGCCCTCGCTTGAGCTTCCTCATACTTCTTGAGTAGATCAGTGTCAACAGAAACAACAACTGCACTCTCGGTGAGATGCATGATATGATGCTCATCCAGTACTGACAGGATGCTCCATCCAACCAGTCCTGATCCCTCAGTCCATGTGTGGCCATCTCTACTCAACATAATATGAACTGGTTCTCTTCTCCTTCTTCTGCTGTTGCCCAAGAAAAACTCAGATCTGGGTTTCTTGGCGCTAGAAACCTTCTAAGGAAGCACGCTCCCTCTAAAAACGATTTCCCTCCCAGAAATCCTCTACAAACTGATGTCGAATCAGCCCTCTCCGTTCACTCTTTGTTGCTAACTGGATCTAGACTTCTTAGCGGGAAGTCTTTTGAGGAATTGGTTCCCTCTACTTTGTCACAGCCCCACTAGTCATTGTTCTGCACCGACAGAAACAATGCCCCATCAGCAACTCCCGATGAAAAACAAACTTCTCTTTTAGCCACTCTGGTGACTATGTCACCCTTCATTGCCTCTTCTTGGATCTGTGTTGTCACTCGAGACAGCTGCCTTGTTGCAGCAAAATTTTCTCTTTGTCTCTTCGTTGATGGCTTCAACTCTACCTGGTCTGCAATAGCTCTGATACCATGTGAAAAATTCTGAATCTAAACCAAAAACCCTACTGCAGTAAATCTGATTTACTTCTCCTACTTGTTTTCTTTAATTAACAAGTTATTTTCTGAATAATTCAGGAAATCATCAAAGTAAATACATTGCAGCCTACACAATTATACAGATCAAGTGTTGAAAAATAAGTAAAGCACACAGACAAAGTACACACAAATTTTTCAGACAAACGTCCCCTGAAAAACCCAATACAGGAAAACCGGTGCAGCAGTTCTGAGGGTTTGTAGTATTAAGCAACAGTATTCTGAGTACATCTAGGGTACCATAATCCGACTCACCCAACAGAGAAAACCTCAGCAAACAAAGATAAATTGTGAGTTTTACCTCAATCTGCAAGTCGCGGCTGATCCAGATCTGGCACTGATGAAACCCCAGTTGTCTCTATGCAGTCTCTACGTTGCCACTGCATAAGCCTGCGTGGGTCTGGTTGATGGACTGTGTCACCCTTCCACTGTGCTGATTTGCCTCTCCAGAATTCGAGTTTCAGCCCTACCGGCTTAGAAACCCCAATCTCTAGCTGGTTCTGGACTGTCCCTCGGATGCTAAGTGCTGCCCCAGCGTGGGCCTGCGTCAGCCCCTCTAGGGACTGCGTCACCTCTCCTAGTGACTGCATTGTTTCCTCTGCATCTCTGATGCCCTTGCTCTGCTATGTACTCTTGATCCTCCGACCAATTATGGCATCTGCCCCCACACTGCTTCTCTGAATCACTCAGATCTGATCTTCGTCCAAGCACTGCTCCGTCACAAAAATTCGAACTCTTAGACTCACTGTGTGTGTCCTCCAACTGACCCCAAGCCTTCCTTTAATACTTTCCCAGTTGACGAATCAATGGTCGTAATCTAATCTATAATCGACGGCTAAAATTAGAAAAAACTTGATCCTCGTCACTAAGAACATTCTCACCCACATGTTAAATTAATTCACTTTAATTATTTAATTTCCCTAAATTTAGACTTAGGGTCCCCATTAAAATAATTAATTATTTGAATAACTCAAGCTCCAGGTGGAATTTCTCAAAACGATTTATGGGTCTTGGAGATCTCATGTGTTCTAGCCCCTCCACAAAGTTTCGGAGCTAGAGCACATCCAATGCTACCCAAAAATCAACAGATTGAACAAGCAAACATGAATCCCACGCCCAGCCAACCATCAAGCAGGAAGCCCTCAGTGGGCATGAATTCACTTATATTCATGTTTTTTCTATTACTGTGTTGCAATGTAGTACTTTTACTATCACAAATAGCGAGACAATACACCAGTCAGCTGGCTATTCCTAATCATAAGAAATAGCAAATAAGCAAATAATAGAGATAGTTGGAGAAATGATCTCAACTACTCCATGAGAAAAGGAAGACAAAAGGCTTCATCACTCTCAAAAAACAATAATAATTTCCTACTCAAATAATAATGAGATATACATATGCTAAGACCAAGGAGACAAAACATACGTCAAGCACTAAATAATCCCTATCAGGAAGCTCTCTGGAGCAGAAGCAGCACGTTTTGGAGCAACATTGCTCTAACTGATTGACATAATGGATTATGGGCTTCAATAAGATATCAACAGAAATTTTGTGTGTAAAATTAAAATCTTCAATTAGCTATCACACAAGTACCTACATTTATCCAACCAATCTTTGCATATTCACATTTCAGAGCACCAAAACACATGCCAAACTGACCTGAGGACTAAACTGCTCCAAAACTCCCATCACATGTCAAACCTTGACTGGAATTCATTAAGAGTCAAGACCCTGTCTCTACGTCTTATATGGTGCTTTCAGACCATACAATCCGCTGGTAAAGTATTGCACATCTACTAGTAATTTTACACACTTGGTCTACCCTGTTTACCTTGGCAAAAAAATCCAGAAATGATTATCCATGCATTTTCTGATTGATGATAGTTGCTCCCCATAGCAATTTTGTTCATTTCTCAAAGCTGAGAAGAAGGATTGAAACAGCTAAAAGCTATAACAGTCTAAAAGACGTGAACTTTCAGAGCATTCGGAGGATCAGCAAAAGGAGGCGATTCGGTAGTTGAGGGCAGACAAGAATTAAAAAAGCTTGAATGTGATGTATTTAGCTATAGATATGTATGCACAGCAGAGAGAAAATTTGCAAGGCTCATGTCCACATGCGGGAGAGATACTCAACTTCAGAATGGGTGATTTTGCAAATTTCTAGTTCCATTCATTTGATTGTGTCAACTAGTCGGGTAATGATTTTAATCCCAATTGCTGCACATCAATTAGCACAGGTTTTTGAAGGTTGTCTGAAAGGAACACAAGCCCATAAACTTATTAAAGGTTTTAAATCCAGAGTAAGGGCACATGAGAAATTGTGATAACTATCATTTTGGTGTGTTTTGCAACATTTCCCAATTCATGAAGCCCGGAAACTTAAAATATAGAGATTAGAAAAAGCAGTCATAGAATACAAGAGAAACTGACCTTGAGCATTGTCAATTGATTCAACCTCCTTCCTCAACAGTTCATAAACTGCATAAACCACTTCCATAGTCCCACTTCTGGTTGCTGCACTCATGCAGAATGGTTGTATACCTTGTTCATTTAGATTCTTTTTAAAACACTCCCATCGCTCGGCTGCTTCTGGAATATCCATCTTGTTATAGGCAACTACGTAAGGTTTATGTGAAAGCTCTGGGCTGAAAAGATCCAGCTCCAAACGGACTGCATCAAACTCGTACTCAGCCTGGGGGCTTGTGCCATCCACAACATGTATCTGCCCAAATTAGCATGTGGAAATCTTATTATTCTGTTTTCCCTCAGTTTTTCAACACTCTAGAATCTTAATTTTAGTGGCATGTAAACTACCAATAAGGATTCCTTTGTTATTACATTTGATCGGATATTTGCATCACAGAACCCACAAAACTTAATAGCATGAAGTTCAACTAGATCTAAAACCTGCTACACACTAACAAACTGAACCTAGGATTCCCCAATTGAAATTGAAATTAAAATTGTATCGATGACCACAAAGTCAGCAAGAAACAGTGAATTTGAAAAAAAAAGTTAAAACACAAATTTATTTAGAGTAAACTATCTTAGTTAAATTTAAGCATATACATTAGCACCTCATGATGCAGGACGTGGGAAATACAGTCCAAAGTAATTCAGGGTAAGAACTTGAAGTTAACATTGGACTGGAGATAATCAACCAGGACGAAATACCTGAAATTTTAAAATTGAATTTACTTCTATTAGTCCTTTTAGAATTAAATAAACTTTAGGCACTGCAACCCATTAAAAACTAGATATATTTAAGGGGGGAAAGAATGAATCCCTGTAATGTGAATAAAAAGTTAAAAGACTCATTAGAGAAAGGAGCAATTTCATGTCTCAATTATCACAACGATAAATAACATGATTGCAGGAAACCAAACGCTCTTAAATTAGTGCATACCACATCATTTAGTAAGTCTGATCTCAGTATAAATTTACGACTTCCACATTTCCCAACTTAACAAGGAGCTTCTTCATAGCAAAAAACAAATACCAATATATGTATTTTCAACTCTTAAAATTTTACAATGTTATATTTAGAAACCACCATTGATTGAATGAGAAACTTTTCCATTCCACGCTTCTGGCATGCAAATCTATGACCAACAAAGAAATTAGGTTTATATACATGGTAGTTTTTAATTACCATTTTACGTGAACTTTGTCTTCCTTTTATTCTGGGTTAGGAGGTACAAGAAAACAGTACAATCTCATCAGAAACAACAAGATAATATTAATGTCAAAAAATGACCAGAAACAATGAACAAGGACAGTTATGACAAGCACGTTAAGTACAACAGTAGTGCAGATAGAATCTCCATCCAAAAATAAAAGGTCACTAGAGTCTAAACACATTACATCCCAAAAGTGATGAGTGGTACTGTCAGCATAAAGAAAGATGAAATCCTTGACAATGCAGAGTAGCAAACATTGAATCTAGCATGAGATTGGCCAGGTTTATATTTAGCTTCAGCTATCAAAAACATTGAAGTAGCTCAATCATATTGTTTCAATTATCATAGACATTTCAGCATAGGATTCCAAAGGGCATAGGCATAAATTCTGTGTATCACAGACATAAAGCACATATATGTGGCTTGAAGTCCCAGCTAAAGGTGATATCACAAATCAATCTAGTTTCTTCTCAGCAGCAGATTACTAGTTTCTTCTCTTCAATTCCGAATTCATTAGTTTTGGATGTGAGGTGTGGTCCTCCCTTCACCTCTGTCCCAGGGGAGAATATACTGATGTCACCCACGATTACTACCCAAAGCCCTATTAGCCTGGGATACTCTCCTGAATATACAAACAGCAAAGGCTTCGTACCAATATCCACATAATTGATCCAGACAATGAGTAAACCTAGTTCCTTCCTCTCCTGATGGCAGCTGCACTTCTTCCGAACACTTTTTTGTTTACCAGCTGTCCTCCACTTTCTAGTACCTTTCCCTATAGGGATAACTTGTATGCTCAAGCTTCTGGTGTTTCATTTTCAACTGTTATTGTACTCATTTTATTTCATTTCTCTCATATTAAGGGAATCTTATAATCAATGTTACCAGAACTGGGTCAGGGTCCAAACCAGTCAACCCCAAAAACTAAAACCAGAATAAAACCAGACACAAAAACTAGTTTACCAAAAAATACTTGAAATGTTAAAATTTTGTTTACAAAAATATATTCAGCTACATCTTATGATCCAGGTGGATATCGATGGCCACTGACCTATTCCACTTGGACCCCCAACACTTTTTCCTATCAGTTTCCTATTTCGGCAGTTTTCTATTTTTGGCAGTTTTTCGGGTCGTGAACTTCCAAAGCTGTTTTGAGACACTAAACGGTGTTTTTTAGGGAAACAGTCCAAACTGACGTTTGCAATCAAAAGTTGTTGTCCTCTGATAGACTTTTGTAACTGCTAGTTTTTGTAGAATCGGAATTGTTCTAGCCACGAAATTTTGTGGAGAGGCTAGAATACATGAGTTCTCCAAAACCCAAAAATTGTTTGTGAAAATTCCACCTTGAAGTGTCTCAATTAGATTATTAACCAATTTTTAAATATTTCCTAAGTCTAAACTTAGGGAATATGGTCAATTAATCAGTATTAATTGAGAAAAGGTGAGAATCATCTAGAAAATCACACGGATCAACAGGGAATTAATCAAGGCCATCGATTATGTTTTGATTTTGGCTGTTGGTGCTCCAACAGAATATTATAAGAAGAAGTTGATGGGTAGATGGAGAATACATTGGTACAGACACTCAGATGCCCAGGCAGTTTGATTTTCTCAGTAGCAGCAACTCAACAGAGAAGATACAGCCAGAGGGTGAGTAGCAGGTGGAAGAGGAGGTCAGCAGTATTCTGAAAGGAAGATTTCCAGTGCCCAGAAAGCCGAAATTTGTAGAGGGTCAGCGTTAGCTCTGCGCAGAGGGAGACGCGGGGGGCTCAGTGCAGAGGCTGGGAGGCAACCTTAGAGGCAAAAAATGGTTGTGGGGTGAGGGAAAATTCTCACAAAAAAAATTCCAGTAATTTCCTCAACTTACTTTGACAGTGGAGCATCTAAATCATTGTACTTAAAATTACTATTGAAGATTAATAATAAAACCCTCATCTGTTGCACTGGTTTTCCCAAGCTTGATTTTTTCGGGGACAAATGTCCAAAAATAACTATCAAAATTGTTGTGTGTGTGTTATAATTTTCAGTTTTCAGTATTTTATTTTCCGCAGTGTTTTTATGGTGAAAATTGCAATTGTGATTTTATTCGTTATTTGCGGTAGCAAATAAACTGCATAATTAAATTTACAGTTAGAAGAATAATTTCTAGTTGCTGCAATAGATAAAAATTTCACATGGTATCAAAGCACAGTTGATCAGTCGAAAAGCTCAGAGGCGAAGAAAAAGGAATTTCGTTGCTCAGTGTGGGCAGCAGGCCGAAATTCCCAGGGTCAGCACAATCACTTTGCTAAGAGGACAAGTTGCTTGAGAAAATTTGTTTTTTTCTGAGGCAAAAAAATTCGAGTTTTCCAGATTGAGTAGCTCCAGAGGCAAAGGGAGCAGTCCAGTATTTTTTCGTTGGGAAAATCTCTAGCTGGACGCAGAGGGTTTTTGTAGTAGTTGCGAGAGCAAAGCCAGCATCGGTGTAAGAGAAGTAACACACTATAAATTCTTCAACATAACCATGGACAGAATAGACATTCGGGAGGCTTCATATTTGTCTTCCAGATTAGAGGATGAATTTGCTTTCTTATCAGGATCAGCGTCACAAGGTGTCTAGTATATAGACAGTGGAGCATCAGCTCACATGACAGGGATTAGAGAATATTTCTCTAGCTACAAGGAGGAGCAAATTGACTTCCATATTACTATGGGAAACAAGACGAAATGTACTCCAGTGGGGAGAGGTACCATAGATTTTCAGAGGAAGTCAGGAGAAAGCACTAGTGCTACAAATGTTTTGCATGTGCCAAGATTGGGTATGAACATTCTTAGGATATTTCGACACATAGGAAATAGTTAAGAATAACTTAGTCTAATGTAGAGTTAGGTAAAGTGTGTTTCTTTACTATGTACATTTGTAACTTATAATCCGACAGTCACAATTTGTAGTGATCCGACGGTTCACTCTCTCCTCGGTATTAACGACACTTGATCCGTGGCTTAACACCCGATTGGTCCATGGTCTCTATTTAAAGAACATGGAGTGTCATTTTTCCGGTAATTGTTTATGAGAGAAACATATGTAACTTTTCTTTATATATTAATAAATTTCCTGAAGTGGTCGCGTTGGCTTAGGCCGTGGACTGTTTCCCTCTTCGAGGGTTTTAACCACGTGATAATATTGGTGTACTGATTGATTTGTGATCTGTTTGTGAGCGGCTACCTTTGGTTTTTGTTCTAAGGAACTTACCCTGTAAATTCCTACATGGTACCAGAGCTATTTGGAGGGCCGCATCCGTTGTTGATCCAAATCCGAAGCCTGTTTAAGTGCATGCGACTAATGTTTTCTAGATCTACTATTTCTGATTATTTTCGAGCTTGGAGAACTGCTCTGTTATGTCCGGAGCATCTGTTACAGTGAGGAACGCCTTTCGTTTCATGTAAAAAGGTTTCTGGTTGCCCAAGTTATGTCATTTTAGATCTGGAGGTATAAAGTATATGTTTTGCAGTTATATTTGTTAATAGTTCTGCTTATTTCGGTTCCCTCTGTTTTTTTCGGTTTTTAGGTTTTATTTATTTGTCAAATCTATACCCTCTTCTCTGTGTATGCTCTTTGCTCTACGCTGTGTGCAATCTCAGCAAATCAGCAACCGGAAGAAGGGATTTTTTTTGCTACGTATGCTCTTTCCCCGCGTCTTTGTTAGATCTCGGGAAATCAGAAATAGTGAAATAATAGATAGTTGCTGGTAAGGCTAACCGAAAATCTAACGTTCTTCCATAAGGCTTGCATCATTTTTTTATTTATTTTTCCTCGGATTTTTGTGGTTTTTGTGCAGGAAAAAGCACGCACACCGAAGCCTTTCAAAAAAAAAAAAAACCCTTCCTCCTTTCACCCAATTACAGAATCTTTTTACTATCTCACTTGGTGAGAAGTTAGTTTATAAGAATAGAGGTCTTGGGTTCAAGTCTCTTTCTCAAGCTTCTTTTGTAAAAAAAAAATTTGTTGCAGGGGTGGGATTTTTTTTTTAAGTTGAACTTCATCATCAAATTTCAAACCGTTCCCATAACTATTCGGCATCTACAACTCAGTTTTTTCAAAAAGGCATAACTTCTTCATCCGGAAGCCGTTTTTCAAGCCCTTTTTTTAATCGGCTTAATTTTTCGAGATCTTTCCATTGAAGCAGTTAGTTTCAACTTTTTTCAGCTTCAGTTTTTTTTTAAAATGGAAGTGCATGCTCGATTATTCTTAACAGCACCAATTATTTCCAATGGCTACCTCACGTGGTAGATATACTTAGAAGTAAAGGACTTTATAGAATAGCCACAGGACAAGAAACTAAACCTTCCAATGATGATAAACTCGCTAAATGGGAAAATAAACAAGATCAAGCACGAGGGTTCATAGGAATGTCCATTGTTCAAGATCTTCGATTACATATCCTTGAAATTGACACCCCTGATGAAGCCCTGAAAAAGCTAAATATTGTTTTTGGCATTCAAAATCAAATCAAGGCCCACCAGCTTGAAAATGAGTTGCTTACTTTGGACCCCAATAATTTCTCCTTTATTGAAGATTTTTTGTCCAAATTCAAGACCCTTAGACTTCTTTCAGAAGGTTGTAAGGTCAAAAAGGACAATGGTAGCCTCATTATTCCATTCTTGCTAAGCTTGGCCCTGCATACTTTGTATTTGTTTCCACCTTCCATTCCACTGGAGAAGCCATCATTTCTTTAGGAACCACCTACAAGAACCCCTCTTTTGATGCCTTTTGTGATTCTTTGATAAGAGAACAAGAAAAACTCTTACACCTTGGTCTTATCACTTCTGGAAACGCTTCTAAGAAAACCTTAGCAGCCCAACAGCAACCATATCAAAAGAATCCCAAGAAGCAGTATCCTAAAAAGTATGGTTCGAAACCAAACAAGGGTCCTAACCAATTTCAGCCGCAAACTGAAAAAACAACTCACCAAAATGATAAGGCAAATAAAAATAAAGGGAAGAAGACAGATAGACATTGCAACTTTGTAATCGTGATGGCCATATAGAGCCCAAATGTTTTAAGAAGATGGAAGCCTTCGAAGCAACAATGAAGAAGCACAACATCAATTTGGAGCACTCTTCACTTTCATCCTCAGGAATGGCACTTTCTACTTGTAGATGTCAAGCATCAAGATCTGGTTATGCATTAAATGTATCTTCTTCTTCTCATTCTCATGAGTGGCTCATTGATTTTGGAGCTTCTTACCACATGGCCAAAAATAAAGCCATGTTTTCTTCTTTAAATGATTGTAACACCAAACATATTTATGTGTTGTAGGATATGGAACCATTCATCTAGATAATGGTCAGTTTAATGATGTATTATGTGTTCCTACCTTGTCATGCAACCTTCTATTTGTTTATCAGATAACCCATTCAGGTGAAGGGAAAATAGTAGAATTCTCACCTCATGATGTTGTAATCAAGGACCTCAAAAATCCTAGACATATTTTAGCTACTGGCATTGCTGATGATTCCACAAGGTTGTATAAGTTTGACAACTTTGGGTCATCATGTCTTCCCTTTGTTTTTGTTGCTCATAATGATGATGTGAGCAAACTTTGGCATGAGCGATTTTATGTGACAGGTCTTCCTATGGTATCTTGCCGAGATGGTGTTTGCTCTGGATGTGTACTCGGAAAACATCATCGAGATAGTTTTGACAAACGTGCCTCTTGGCACGCCCGGCCTTTGGCTTGTGCCCGCGATGATTTATTTAGTCCACTTAGGTGTTGTTATTTTGTTTCTTTCTCGGTTGCAAGTACTTCTTAACTTTCATTGATGATTTTTTCGGATGCACTTGGGTATACTTCTTAAAACTCAGTGAAGTTTTTAACATGTTCTTGGCCTTTAAGGCCTTTGTTGAGAAACAATCTGGACATCAAATTCTTAAGTTAAGATCAGACAATGGTGGAGAATATGTTAACAAAAAATTTATCAACTTCTGCACTGAGCATGGCATTCAATTGCAACATATTGTTTCATATACTCCACAACAAAATGGTGTAGCTGAAAGGAAGAATCGCACCTTAAAAGAAATGGCTAATTGTATGCTTCAATCTAAAGGACTTGGTCTCAATGTTTGGGCAGAAGCCATTAACTGTGCAAATTACATAGTAAATCACACTCCTACTAAGGTTTTAAAGAATATAACTCTAGAAGAAGCTTGGAGCTCAATCAAACCAGATGTAAGTCACTTTCGTGTTTTTGGAAGTGATGCTTGGGCTCATATCCCAGATGCGAAACATAAAGCCTTAGAACCTAAGAGTGAAAAATTCATTTTTGTTGGATATTCTGAAGATGTCAAAGGATATAGACTTCTTCAACCAAAATCCAAAAATATAATCATTAGAAGTGATGTAAAATTTGATGAAAATATATCGGCCTGCGAACCTAGTTCAGCGGGTGTGCCACCATTGGCCTGCGAGCCTAATTCGGCATATGTACTTTTTCTCTCTCCTCTCTCTTCTATTTTTAATAATTCCTTCTAGTTCGAGATGATGAAAAAATGTATGCATGACAATCCACACTCCACCCCTTAAAATTCTTCCTTTTACTCCCGACTTCAGATAGAGCGCACCTCTACTGGAGATGCGGCGAGCTCTCTTGAATAGCTACCTGTGATTCATTGACGACGTACACATTCTCAGTTCGAAAGAGCCTCTTCCTTATTGGCTCAAGTTCCAGAAAATCCTGATCTAGAAACCTTTGAAGAAGCCTTCGGTCATCCAGATTGGAATGAAGATATGAATGAAAAATATCATTCCTTATTGGCAAACGATAATTGGGATCTTGTTCCTCTTCCAAAAGAAAGAAATTTTGTCAGATGCAGATGGGTTTACAAAACAAAGTTTGGACCAAATGGAAAAGTGGATAGACATAAAGCTCGTCTTGTCGCTAAAGGATTTTCACAAGTTGAAGGCATTAACTATACTGAAACCTTCTCCCCTGTTGCCAAAATGAATTTTATCCGCCTTGTTCTTTCCCTTGCTGCCTCCTTTAAATGCGAAGTCCATCAGATGGATGTTAAAGCCGCCTTCTTACATGGAGATTTGCATGAAGAAATCTACATGGAACAACCCCCTGGCTTTATCCAAAACGACTCCATCCTTGTTTGTCGCCTTAGGAAGTCTCTCTATGGTCTCAAACAAGCTCCTCGGGCTTGGTATGCCAAAATGGATGGATTTCTATTAGATAATGGCTTTTCTAGGTGTCATTCTGACAACACTGTCTACACCAAGAAAGTGGGTAAGTCTTTCACCATCCTTGTTCTTTATGTTGATGATCTTATCCTTACTGGTAGTGATCCCAACCATATAAACCATGTGAAGTCTAGCCTCAAAAAGGAGTTTGAAATGACAGACTTAGGACACTTGCATTATTTCCTTGGTATTCAAGTCTTGCAATCCAAAGAAGGTATTACCCTTTCTCAGTCCAAGTATGCCTGTGATCTTCTACGCCACTTTCACATGGAAGATTGTAAGCTAAACCCTTCTCCCTTTCAGTCTGGAGTCAAGCTTTCAGTCACTTGTACTACCCCTGAAGTTGATGCTACCTTATACCGTCAACTTGTTGGTAAACTTCTATATCTAACCCATACCCGTCTTGACCTTTCCTTTGTCGTTGGTCTTGTCGCTCGGTTTATGCACCAACCTCATGAAAGTCACTGGAAAGCAGCTAAAAGAATACTTCGATATATTCGAGGTACAGTTCAGTTCGGGATTCATTACAGTGCAGAAGCATTTCCATTGTTGATTGGTTTCACTGACTCTGATTGGGCTAGTGACCCTGATGATCAAAAGTCTACTGCAGGATATGTATTCACTCTTGGTTTAGGACCTATTACATGGTCTTGTAAGAAACAAAGTGTCATCTCTCTTTCTTCAACAGAAGCAGAGTATCGTGGTGCAGTTGAAGCCAGCAAGGAAGCCATGTGGCTTCGTCAGATCCTGTCAGAATTTGGTCTTCATCAGCAACATCCAACTACACTTTGGTGTGATAATCAGAGTGCCATTCAGCTATGTAAAGATCAAGTTCAGCATCAACGTATGAAACACATTGAGCTCCACATACACTTCATCAGAAAGCTCATTCATGATCGTATTCTTGAAGTGCAGTATTGTCCAAACAATGATCAAGTAGCTGATATCTTTACAAAGGCTCTCACAGAAGCAAAGTTTACCAAACTTCGATCCATGCTTGGAGTTCAGGAAAGTTATCATTAAGGGGGGATAGGCTCTAATGCCTCCTTCCTTCTCCTATTGTGTCACCTTTGTAAATCCTTCAATCCTATCCCAAGTTGTTCTTAAGGGGGGATGTTAGGATATTTTGACACATAGGAAATAGGCTCCTTTTGTGTCACCTGTGTAAATCCTTCAATCCTATCTCAAGTTGTTCTTAAGGGGGGATGTTAGGATATTCCGACACATACGAAATAGTTAAGAATAAATTAGTCTAGTGTAGAGTTAGGTAAAGTGTGTTTCTTTACAATGTACATTTGTAACTTATAATCTAACGGTCACGATTTGTAGTGATCCGACAGTTCACTCTCTCCTCGGTATTAACGACACTTGATCCGTGGCTTAACACCCGATTGGTCTATGATCTCTATTTAAAGAGCATGGAGGGTCATTTGTCCAGTAACCATTTATGAGAGAAACATATGTAACTTTTCTTTTTATATTTATAAATTGCCTGAAGTGGTCGCGTCAGCTTAGGTCGTGGATTGTTTCTCTCTTCGAGGGTTTTAACCACGTGATAATACTGGTGTACTGATTTGTGATATGTTTGTGAGCGGTGACCTTTGGTTTTTGATCTTTGATCTAAGGAACTCACCCTATAAATTCCTACAAACATGATTTCAATATCCCAGTTACAGGTTAAGGGGTATGATATTCAATTCGTAGGGAAAAAAGTGTATGTCAAACGCCCAAGCTAGAAGAAGGTACGATAGATTGGAGTTCAAAGTAACAGATTGTACCGGTTACAACTTGAATCTCCAATGGCACTAATAGGCAGTGGCAGTACCAGTGGGAAGGAGTTGAATGAGTTATGGCATACGAGAATGGGACATCTACACAATGGAGCACACAGGATCCTCAGAGAAACAGTAACAGGGGTTCCAAAACTTGGCATGGAACACGATGATGTGTGCAGAGGATGTGTACTTGGAAAGTATGCTAAGGCAACATTTCCCAGAAGTAACAGCAGAGTCGATGGCGTGTTAGGACTCATACATTCAAATATTTGTGTCCCGATGTCCACTAGAGCTCTCAGTTGTGCTAAATATTTCATCACCTTTATTGATGACCATTCCAGGAAAACCTGGATCTACTCCTTGAAGACCAAGGACGAGGTTTTCGATCGTTTCAAAGAGTTTAAATCTCTCGTAGAGAATGCGACAGGGAAGAAGATTAAGGTACTTCGCTCAAATAATGGTGAACATACTGCTAAGGACTTCACAGATTTTTGTGCAAAGGAAGGCATCAAGAAAGAATGGACAACTCCATATAATCCACAGCAGAATGGTGTAGCAGAGTGAAAAAACATAACCATTGTTGGGGTTGCAAAGGCTATATTATATGACCAAGATCTTGTTGGAAATTGTAACTAGGTTCGGTCCTATTTGAGTCATCATGTAATGTACTTGTTGTTATCACTCTAATAATTCTTAAAGTTGTGAGATTTTTAGTTTGAAGAATATCAGAGGTAACCACAAACCTACTTTTAAGCCTTAGGATTTAGCCTTCCTAATGCTCAGAGAGGGCTCTCTCTATAAGATTTAACTTTGTTGATTATATTTGATTTTAGGCTAGTTATATGGGGCAAATTGGTTTTGGGGTTTCGATTTGGTTTGGTGGGGAAATCACTTACTTAGATGGATAGCTATAGATCTATATCCCATTGGGCAAATGGAGTCAATGTGTCAAGCAGTCAGATCAGGATCAAGGTTAAAGGTAAATGTTTACAGGGCAAGATAGCAGAGTCACTTCAGATCTTCAAGGCTGATGATGAAATGGTTTTGATCGGGATAAAAGAGCAATTAAGGGTTCTTAAATCCCGATTAGGAGTGAAAAGGCAGAGGTCAATTGAAAACAGGGAGAAATTAAGGGTTCCCTAGTCTGGATATCAGTAGAAAACATATAAACGACAATCAGTCAAAACAAGGTGCTTTTAACAAATTCTGAAATACAATTCCTAATTTTATCATTTAGATTCAGAACACATTCATGAATATATGGAAAACATAAGAAAATTGACAAGATGACAAGTGAAATACTTCACTGCAGTGACCCAACACATGAATCCTGTAATATGATGCTTTATTTCCTGTGATCCAGTCTACTGACTTGAAATTGATACAAAAACTCTTAGGTTCAGAATAGTTTAACTACAGAAATGTTCAGCAATTAATCCACCCTCAATACTTCAAATGATTAAGTATTTATACAAAAACTAGTACAAAATATCCTAGAATAAACTTAAGAATTTTTCTTGGAAAATAAATATCTTCATGCAAGAAGAGAGTGACAACTGCCTAACTAATTGCTAGCTGCCCTATTTATTGAAATAAAATAGCTTGCTGTTTTGATTTCGGCTGCAGCTAGACAACTTAGGTGTCCTTCACGCTGGCAGTTTCAACTTTAATCTGATTTGATCTTCAATCTTTCATGTGATACACTTTCATCCTGATAGTTTTTTACTGCAGAAAATTGTTACTGCTGATATAAAAACAGCAACTCTGTTTTTTACCTTTCCTACTATGTTTTCACTGTAATCTAATCTTACAGTAGATCAGTTAACTTCTCCCAAAACTCAGCTTCTGGGAATTTAATCTTCATAAGCCTTCTGAAGTTTTCATCAGCTTCAGTGTATTTTGAAAATTTTGGTTTGTTTACAAAAAGGTGTTTTACTTCATGTTGCAAGTAAAACAGATTTTCAAAAATTTTATACAAAACTTTTCCTGTTGGGATTCCGGGCAAAGCTGATTTATTTACTTGTTCTTTGGCAAATTCTCTCATATTTTTGTCATAATCTTCCTGTTTCATCAATTTGTCATTGATTAATCACCAGAGGATTTGGAAGGCCCTTTTGCCTTAAAATATCAAATTTAATCATAAATCTTGTGATTGTCATTTCCATGTTTTGGCACTTTTCCTCTAATTGGTTCATCAAGTCCTTCTTGGATATAACCTTCCTTACTTCAAGGATGGTCTCTGTTCTATCTGTAATTCCAATTTCATCCAGTTCTTGTTTATTTTTGGAATTGAGGAATTTGATAATTTCTAAGGCCTCTTCAGGTTTTTTACCTAGCTACTCTTTGTCTTTTGTATTGCTTCTTTTGCTTCTTTCAATAAATCTTTATGTTCATAGATTACCTGTATAGAAGTATCATTGACTGCTTCAATGATATTGGCCCATAATTGGTTCTTAACATGCGCTATAGGTTCTTTCAAGGTTAATTCTTTTTCTAATTTCTTGAGCTGTTCATTCAACCTATTGGCCTTTTGCTCTTCATTCTTGGCATTTATTTGTGCAAGCTTTTTGGCATCTTCAAGATTTTTAATCTGTTCCTTTAACCTGTTTATCTCATTGGTTTGGATGGGCATGTCTTGCATTGCCTTTACCAATTTACTTGCCTTATCTGATTGTTGTGTTGTTGTTGCTGAAGACTCAATCGCAGAAGTTGTTGATGAAGTCACTAGAACTGTTGTGGCCATTGGAACATTTGTAGCCAGTGTTTCTGCCAGAGTAGATGGCACTGCTGTTGTAACCACAGGAATCACAGTGGCAGGAACTTCCTATGCTTTGGTGGCTTCTTTTTCTTGGACCAATTTGTCCATCTCAATCTCCATTTCTTTAATTTGGGCTATCAACTACAAAATGAGACTCATCATCTCATCTTTTTTATTAGAATCCTACAAAATCTCTTTAGCTTGAGGATGCTCAGTAGGAGGGAGTTTCAATTGTTTCTTAAGTGCAGCAATATCAACATTCTTCTTTTTAATAAATTCCTCTGCAACTTTTATGTTTTGAGGATCATAACCTACCTCAATCACTAATTCCTCCAATGATTTTATTCTGATATCCTTTGCATATGATGAAGCTTTCTCTAGTTTGAGCTGATCTCTTACATTTATCAAAGTATTTTGAAGCTTTTGTGCACTCATTGCTTTAGTAGTCACTGTGGAATATGTTGAGAATTTGGAGGACTTAAGATTAATACAAATTCTCTTCTTGATAATTACTTGTGAGCTTGCTTGTGTATCTTATGTATTCTCTTCGTTAATCTTTCATCAAGTCAATTATCAAAATGCACAGGACATAAATGTTTAAGCAGAAGTAACACTTTTATTGTAGGAAGGTAAATCACTGATTTACCTTCCTTACATTACACTTCAGATCTGCATTTCAGCACTTCACATTGACCTTCAGACCTTAGACCTTCAGACTTCGCTATTACCTTCAGACCTTAGACCTTCAAACTTCGTTTTTACCTTCAGATCTGCACTGTTCCTTCAATTTGTACTCCTGTACCTTCCTCCATTTATACTCTTGAATCTGCACTGAATTCTGTCCTTTAAATTTGCACTTTTCAACTGCTATATAACCTTAGGCAGATCTGCATTTTCTGTTCCTTCTTCAACGATGTCCAACCTCAGACAAATCCGCAAATTCTGCTCCTTTTTCAACGTTGTTCAATCTCATACTAATCTGCAATTCTTATGACTGAGATCTTGACCGAAAATCTCAGACATGTCTCGATTCTGTTCACTGTAATTTATACGAAGTTTTATGGCCTATTTATAGTTATTCGACCCTATAATTAGCCGACCTATTTAGTGAATTGTTGGGACATAATTTGAGCCAACCTTTCCAGCTTTTTTCAAGAAGACTTTACAAGGTTTATCTCCAGCATCTTGTCCACTGTTTATAAGTTGTTTTGAGGAGATGTTTCAACACTGATCTGGAGCGCCATATTTGTTGAGAGCTTCTTTACAAGATCTTGGAGCATACCATTTGAACTGGATCCTTCACGATTTTGACACTTAATCCTATTTATACCTAGAAGACAAAAACCTAATAGACATCAAAAAGAAGTCTATCTACATAATAAAATCTTGCTCATGAAACCCATGAAGCAAGTACAACAAAATACATTTTATTATCTTTGTCTCCTTTCTTTTCATAATTACATAGTCAACATGAAGACTGACCTAGTTACATTTTACAACAGAATAAAGTATCTCTCCTGCTTGTTTATGGAATTCATTTTGGTCTAGTGGATGAATATCCTAGACTGGGACTTCAAAATCAACCTTTTTATAATCAGATGATGATTTAAGAGTTGGTAATGTGGGTTGAAGCACTGTCATCAGCATTTTTTTGTTCTTGTAATCAAAGGCTGAAAGCAGCCTGTTTTGTATGCTAGGAGTCTGCTTTAAGTACTAAGAATATATATTATTTTTAATTTCTTCATTTTTAGCTTTAATCTCCTTGTACCTTTCCTTGATGTCCATATCCTTTTCTTCCGTTTGCTTTGATGATGACACTTCTATACTGTGTTGTTTTTGAATCAACTGTGTATTAGAAGTGGTAGGTTGTTGTTCATTTTCAACTACTGTAGGAGGTACAGTAACTTTCTCTGGAATCTCTGTGTTAATGACCTCAACTGTCTCTTTTTCTTTGCTTGCAGGATTAATCTTTAGCTTTTTGCTATATCTAAGTTTAAATTTGGTCTCTATAGTAGTTTCAGTTGTGTAAGACCCTTCTTCCCTGTTTCTTTTCATACTTCTGTCTTCCTGAGCTGGAGTCTACAAAATGTGACTAGTATCACTTTGCTTATCAGCCTCTACCAGTGTATTCTCTAACCATTCTGATTGGCTTGAGAATTTTTCAATATCAGGCTTCTTTTCATGAATGTATGGAGTTAATTTACATTTAACTCTCATTTCGCTGATTATACCAAAGGGATCATAATACCAAAGAAAACTAGTGTTGAACTTGAACTCCTGTAACTGCTTTTCTGCCTCTCGACCTACTTCTCTGTTACTACATATGAATGGACCAACCTAATTTTTCAGTTTAAATTGTGTCTTCTTCTTTGCAGCCAAGAAATTTACAGCATTTGAGTTCAAAATCCGCCTTATATACTCTAGAGCAAATAACTTCATGGGGAGGTATTTTGGCAATTTATAGGGAATCAGGTTTGACCAATAGACTCTGATTTCAGTGTGATTTTGGTATAAATACCAATCACCTGTCCTGCTCTGCTCAAATAGTTGCAAACTTTCTTGATTTCATTGTTGATCCTAGGTTGCACACTGTTGTTTAGCAAATTGAACAATGGATGGATGAAAGAATTTGTGAAATCGGAATAGGTAAACTCATTTGATTCCTTCCTTATTAAGGAAGTCCAGAATATAACAGATTGTAGATTTCCTTCCACATCCAGCTTCTGAAGAGTTATAGGAAACTTTTCTGACTGAAAATAAAGGAACATGTGGAAAAGAAATGAAGTATACCTAAAGACACCTTCAGTAGGTAGTTTGACTAGTTGCTCATGGATGCTATCAGCAATATATTGCGCAAAGTTAAAGATAACTGCAGGGGGCTGGCCAGGTACAAAAATGGACAAGAAACCAAGTACTGATGCATCAGCCTGTTCATATGTGAAATATCCAAGGATAAAAGATAACATGGAAATAATGTGTCTGGTTCTTTCTGAGAATTTAGAAAAGGAGTATGGAGGGTTGAGCTTAGGAATTTCCACACAGGATGGCATGAAAGTTTGAAAATTTTGAAATCTCTTGGGAAAATCCAACTCCAAATAGAACTTAGTGAGGGCTTCCACTGATAAAGGAACTTCATTAGGCTCAGGCTGTAATTGAAACATCCGGTTGATAGATTCAGTTGTAATGGTAAACAACACTTCTTTTTCAGAATTCACAATGGCTCTTTGATCTAGAGAATAACAAGATTGGCATAATCTAATAGCTTCTAGGCATTGGTGAGTGTGAGGGACAACATATTTAGGCAAATTTGATTCCCAAATAAACACCTCATCAGCTTGGTCTAAACATTTTTCTTGGCTCCAGCAGTGGAGCCCAAGAAGGTTAAACTCTGTCACAGGATCTGTAATTTTGAAATCTACATCTGCCAAGGGAATGCTCTACATCTACAACAGGAGGTTGTAGAGGGTTGATCACAATAGTGCTTTTGGATGCCATTGATTGGTTTGATTTATCAATTTAAACACGTTTGACCTTTAAAACACTGATTTAGGCCTTTAAAATACTTTTGTAAGTTTAAACAGTTTACAGAAAGTTTTTAGATATGACAGTGTTTTATCTTTGACCTGCAAAGGGATATTTCTGATAAATTTGACTCGAACTGTATTTTCTATATAAAAACCAATTTCCTGACCTTATAGCCTCAGCAAATGATATTAAGGGTTTACAGTGGACTTTTCTGTGATAAAACAATGTTAAAACCTTACTTTTTATGCAGAAAGGCTCCTAAGTACTGTAGAAGAGGTTTTGGAGGTCTCAGAGGGCCTTTTTAAGGTTTGCAGATGGCTACACTTATTCCAAATTTGCTCTAAAACAAGTCAAAGCTTAAGAAACTGTAAGTAAATGCTCAAGGTTTGTATATCTGAAGGATTTATGAAGCAAAGGAGTATCTTTTTGGCATACAGGCTTTTAAAGGATTCAATGAACTGTAAAACTCTTTTAGAATAATGGATGAGTCTTTTCTCTCTGAAGAATACCGGTAAAATTGGAATTTCGCTATGAAGAAGGGTTTCTTGGGGTTGGAAAGCTTTCAAAAGCTTCTTCTGGCCTTTATATGCAATCTGATGGTTCGTGCAGTGATTGTAGCAATCGATTTTGATGAATTCTGTTTGTTTTTGAGCTAAAACAGAGGCGGCAACACTTTTTTCTCAGTTTGGAAAGGTTTTATGAGCAGAAAACGGTAACATAAGGCTTGAATGAATGCATTTGGGCACTTTATAAGTAATTTGTTGAACAGTGAATGCATTTATTGCAAGTCAATTCAAAATATGAGCGGTTTGGGTGCGGGGGAGGGAATAACCGCCAAGCAGTTTTCGCACGGTTAAAAAATGGTAAGCAGAATTGGAAGGATCGATGTGATCCAACAAAATTGGGATGCGTGGAGGTGAGAGAAACTACAGAAACAGCTTTTATCGCAAGGTTCGGACTTGTTTAACATTTGTGCAATGAAATCTTCGATAGAGGAATTGCACCGTTAGATCTGGCAAATAGGAGCAAACGGTCGAGATCTTACGATGAAGCTATGGGGTTGAAAGGTGTGGGGCCCGGGATTTCTTTGCGGCAGGATAAGGATTATATATTAAAACATAGGTTTTAATATATAGTGTAGATATGGAATATGACAGGCGGGTGTAGTGTTTTATTAATAGATGAAATGGATATAAGTGTAATATTAACATAGGCGGGGTTAACATTTTAACAAATGAAATGTGTATAAATGTAACTGTTGCATTGGCGGGAGTTAACATATATAAAAAGAATAGTTTTAACCTATGGGAGCGGGAATATATATCATGTGGGAAAATAAACCATAGGTTAAAAGTAAAAATATGGGTCGGAGTTAATAATAAAAGGAATTTAATATAATATGGGGTAAAGGTGAAATATAGGATTTTTAATACATAAAGTTAATGTGTTAATAATGAAGTGCGGTGAGGGATAAAAATAAACTGAGTCTAATGTAAAACATAATAAAGGGATAGGTTTCATTGTTGAAAGTCTCAATATAATATTTTTACATTTAAACTTAGGATAAAATGTTTTTTGGGTTTTTGGGTATTTTTGGGGTAAAAGGAGTATTAGTTAAAGGGTTTTACTTTCCTTAAGTATAATGAATTTTACACTTAGGAAAAGGGGATTTTTGCAAGTGAAACTGAATGATGATGAAAAGAAAAAATGAAAGGAAAATAATAAAAATGGAGGAGATGAAGTAATAATACAAGGGGATAATTTTAAAGGAAGTTAGTGACTGAATTGACCAATTTCTACTTATCCACGATTGTAAAAATTGCTTCTGCCTACTCATATGCTACCCTAACATTTTTTCTTCATTTATCTGGGTGCATTTGAGCTTGCAAACTCTTGTTCATTTTTCTTTTCAAAACAGCAAACTAACTAATTCTATCATTATTTCTTCCAAGAGCTCATATTAAGTTGTTGAGCTCCTTATTATTCTCTACCTAACTACTAATCTGCCAAGATTAAACTGTTTCGCCGGATCTTTATTCCCTATCTAATAACATGAAATTTAAAGCATGAAAAAGTCAAGATTAAGCTATTTGACTTTTCATGGATTATAGCATTTTAAACAAGTTGCACATAATCTTTATTTTTACAGTAAAAGTAAATAGTAGTGGCATTTGGATTTGCATCACTTTCATGTTTTATTTTTATCTCTTTTTTGTTTGGGGTCCATTTTTCTATTCTTTTTTATCTTTCTCTTTCAAGTCCTTTGATTTTTCTTTTAGGACTTTTACCCTCTTTACATTTTTTTATTTTTAATATGGGAAAACAATTTTGCAAAAAGCAAAGTATGTACATATTACAAGAATGATCAAAGTCAATTCAAAAATTATGAATCTTATTACTATAGGACCCTAACACTTGTCAAAAGAATAAAGAAAAGAATTTTTATTATTATTATTGTGACTTATTAAAGCATGGGTTTCATGCTTGGGTCACCATGTTTTAGGTAAAAGTCCCCATTGAGGATTTCTATGATTTATTCTAAGTTAATAGAGCCATTGTACATTTAAAGAGACACTTCTTGGGCTTTCGAATCATGTAAAAAGGTTTATTATTGAGTGAAATATGAATTAAGTGACCTCCACACCAAGTCCGCCTAGAAGAGATCATGTCAGCTTATGTAGGCCCACGAGACATTTATTCAACCTCACCTAGAGCCTATAAAAGGAAGAAATTTGAATTCATTTGGAGCACATTCTCTCAAGCAATTTGATACCTCTTGTAGCTGTGAAGAAGTTCGAAATTTGTTGTTGGGAAGCCGAAAGAAGTGTGAGTTTTGGGAATTCTAAGGAGAAGACAGAAAAACGAAATTTTGGTGCCTCTCTCCCTCTATTTCTGGCTCTGGATTGGGAGATCGAAGTCTTCCAAGTTTTGTTGTTGCCGGAAGTCGCATGATGTCGGAACTGCTACATGAAGAAGTTTGAAGTATGTTTCCAGGAAGTCGAAAGAAGTGTGAGTTTTGGGAATTCTAACGAGAAGAAGAAAAACGAAATTTTGGTGCCTCTCTCTCTCTCTTTGTTTTGGGCTCTGGATTGGGAGATCGAAGTCTTCCAAGTTTTGTTGTTGCCAGAAGTTGTATGATGTTGGAACTGCTGCATAGTCGAAGTTGCTGAAAAGGGGTCGAAATTTTGGATGTTAACTTGGTGTGGAGGGAAGGTTCGGTCGTGGTTTAGGGTGAAGAGTCTCAAAGAATACTATTGAAAGGAAGAATTTCTTGAATGGATTTCCCCCTCGAGGGCGGTTTTGCCCTGGCCGCTAGCCTACATCTGGTGTCCTTGATCTATGTGCATTTACTTTGATATTTGCTTGATGAACTAATAAGAAGAAAGATAAGAAGAACATAATAAGAACTAAATAAGATCACAAGTAAATAATCAAGAACAAGAGGATCATTTTGCCTTTCTGATTCTCTAACATCGTTTCACAGCTTTAGTGAAAGAAGAAGAAAAAGGAAGTCTCGAGGACTTGATCAAAGAAGTTCACTAGAAGAAAGAAGTTTTCACTATCTTCAAGAAATATTGTTAAATTTTGGGTACCAAGGACAAGTGGTTCCCCATGGCTTTGATCTTTTGCCTAGGGAAAAGTGTCCACTCTGTTGTACCTTAACAGACAATCCCTTAGCTGTGATAAGGAATCAGTGCTTAAGACATCTATCTGATTATGTCACGAATATATATATTTTGTCTTTGTCTTATCAACCCTCAAATATTAAAGATCAAACCCTTAAATATCAAATATATGAACATTCTGCAATGTTATCTTTAGCCAATGTTGAACGAAAGAATCAGAAGAAACAGAAGGGAGAACTTCAAACTGATATGTTGTTTTATACAGAAAATACCATTTCAAAATCCAGAAAAAGTATATGAAGAAATAGTTAAAACAGAGGAGCGCAAATTAAGGTTTTTTAACTCTGAAATACATAAGTATAAAGAGGTTGGTTGCTCATAACTCTATTTCATTCATAGATGGAAAAACATAACGTAAATTGAGAATACATTTCAACATTAACAAAATGATAGAAACTTGCATACTCATTCATTAACTTGTCAATCTTTGAGTACAAAATTAGGCTTTGAAAGTCCAAAACTCGGAACCTTCCTTCCTCTTGGAAATTACATTAAAAACAATAAAAAGCAGTTTGGAACTGCTGTAACCAATTCTAGCTACCAAAACTACTTCATGACTTCGAAGGTTGTCTATCACATGCCTTGAAAATGTCTTTTTACAATTTCATTGACTTCAAAAAATAACATAAAGTAAATATCCTAATCTATAGGAATTGTTGATGAAGTGGCTTCTTTTCCTTGATTAATTGATTTGTCTTTCTTTGTTGTTGATCCCCTTGGCAAGTCAACAGTCCAAGCTCTGCACTTTTTCCATATTTCTACCTTCGTCTTGGATGAATGTGTCAGATTATGATACTCCAATCTGAATGCAGTAATTCGGTCATAAGATGGCCTTTCAGAGAAAAGAGTTTTTACCATCCACAAGAATTGAAAATGTCTTTGCAAGAAGTTGACCATTGTCTCTCCTTTAAGTAACTGAGTTTTCTCATGCCTGTTGTCAATCTTGCTTTTGGTCATCACCAGTGAATTCTCATAAGAGCTCCATGGCAAAATATTCCCCTCAGCTCCCCAACATGATGGCAGGCCTACCCTTGTCATTTTATCAAAAGATTTATCAAATTCACTTACTGCTTCTTTGATTTCTATTAACATATTTTCTGCAACCTTTCTAAGATCATTCCTGATAATCATTTTATTAATTTCCACTGCATACAACATTCTATCCTACATATCATTCTCCTCTAATTCCTGATCTGATTTGGAATTGATATAATCAATAAATCTTCTAGCCCAAATTGCTCTGTTAATCCCTTTCTGCTTATCAGACATAATCGGTTCTTCACACTCCACAATAAGGCTTTTTTATTTTGCAATAATAATCAGGAAGCACCAATTGGACTTCATTTCTGAGATGATATCAATCCAAATCAAAGATGAAAAAATGGGAAAAAAATCGTAAAAGATCAAGGAAAACTCGCATACAAAAATATTCATTTTTTTTCAATTTTTTTAATATCTAAAGCATCTACAACATAAAATAAATGCATTGACACATAAATATGAAAAAAACTAATATATAAGATGTGTAATATCATGTCTAGTGCTACATCACACATAAAACTGAATCCTGTCCTGAATACTAAGTCCTGAGTCTCAACTCAACCTCAAAATATCAACAAAAAATATAATAATGTATCTCATATCATGAGTCATAATGTTATATACAAAGGAATGCACCAAATAACCTATACTACCGATTTCCTCTGCCCCTCTTGCGAGAAAATACAACTTTCCCTCTGGTGAAGAAGTTGGCGGGAGGTGGCCGAGGGACTCTGTTGTGCTCCAGATCCTGAAGCACTAGGATCTAAAGGAGGTAGACCACGTCCTCTACCGATAGCAGGGGTAGGTGGTGTCACCTCCTCCTCCTATTTTTGCTCCTCCTCCTCCTCCTCATGAAACTCATCATTGATTCATCGCTACTAGAAATGGGATCATCAACAAGAGATACATAAACATCATCTAGCTCAAAGTCTTCAGACTTGGATTGCTCAACCTTAAAATGCGGTAGAAAAAGATTAACATGCCTAACCAGTTGTTTTCCTTTGAGTGAAGGGTACATTCTTGTTAAGACCACAGTAGGGGAGTTCAACAATCAATACCACCAACATCAACAAAGTTCAACAATCAATGCCACCAACATCAAGGTTCTTAAAGGACTTCATACTCTTGATCAAATGCCAATCTCATACCCTTACACATAATAGAATCAAATGGAAACAATGCAAATCCCCAAACCATGAAACCCTGAAAACCATTAAGTCCGCTGAATTTTGAGTGAAATCTAAAATTCTAGTTTCTCCATATGAAATCCAATGAGGTCGAAACCACTCTTAAACATCCTGAGTCATTTCATGGTAATGTTAAAAATTTAAGTAAAAGGATGAAAATTATACATATGGCTCTTCTTCATAGGGACGAAGTGCACATGATCAACATTCAGGCTCTGTTTGATAAATTCCAAGGCGAAAAGCCTCATTGGTACGAACGTTGGGAGCCTGTAAGGTTCAATATTTGCTCCATACAACCTTATTTCTGAATATTCTTCAAATACAAACCAGTTCCCAAATTTACAGCTAGTTCCTAAATGTAGAAACTCCTGGGCTTTGGGTAAAAAACAAGGGGGATGAACTACATTTAATATTTTATATGCAATGGGCATATACTGACTAGCAAAATCAAATAACCCCTCTTCATTTTGCTCCCTTCTGATTATATCTATCCAGAATACAACTGACTGTCTTTGCTTGTTTACATCCATTATATTTAGACCTAACTGCATGAATTCTTCAACAGTTTGGTATAAAAATAAGTAGACAATCAGTGAGGGAAATTTAAAAGAACCTGTCAGTGAAAGACGCATCAATTGCTAGTTGACTGCTTCTTGCCAAAAGGATGGAATATCCAGGACCATGCTTGCCTTCATCATCATGGCGAACATTCCTAGGACTGACCTGTACATTGTAACGTCGTCTTCTTTGCCCAATATTTTAGCAATGCCACTTAATACAAGTCGAGTGTCTTCGTTGAAAACTCCCATATTAAATTCACCACATTCTAGCTGAAACTGCTTCATATTGGGCTTCAAATGGAACATAAACTGATTGAATTCTTCTCCTGCAAGGCTTTCATAGTAAGTAACCAGTGAATCTTCTGAAAATTGAACTGATGATTCGACTTCAGGAAAACACAAGGCTTGGCAGATTAATTGGGTAGACACCTGCAGAACATTTTCCCCTTGGGAATTCATCACGAAACATTTTCCGGGATACAATGCGGAAACCAACCAATAGATAAACTCTGGGAATAAATGTGTCTTCGGGATGCATGCAGAAAGGACCCCGAATTTTTTTATGGAGGAATAGACAGGGGAATTATCATTATTCAATACAACTTGTTGGTAGAATGGAAGATGAATTATTGAAGACGCAATATCTTGAATGTCTCTCTCATTATCCATGAGAGGAATGTGGCTCGATGAACCAGACAAAGAAGACCATTTAGCCATGATTAGAAGAGGTGCTGAAGGAAAACTCTTGCAAGGTGACTAAAACAGAAAGGTGACGGGAGAACGCAACAGGTCAAAGCGCAACAAAATGCAAAGTATTTTGAAAACAAAATGAAAAACACCCCTAAATAGATGGCGCGGCTTTTGTGTTAAATGCCTACGCAACGTGTCACTTAACCGTTGGACTGATTTGACACGAAAAACAGTTGTTCTCCATTCAGCATATGACGTAACTGCGGGGGGTCTCGGGGTACGGCTGCAAACTCCGGCTGGTGCCCTTGCAGTTGATATCCACTGTTGATCTTCATCGCCTCCACAGTCAACCCAATCAACTGCGGGGGCACCCTTTCCATTAACTCTCGTGCTATTAGTGCCCGCAGGTTGGGTCATCTAGTTTATTTTTTTAATATCAGCACTCTCCGCCAGTTAAATTAATCGGCCTTTAATCTTCGGATATAAAACCCACTTGTATAAAGTTTAAAAAAATTAAACTCTAATACATCAGAAAAAGCATTTCCTTTTTATGCCAAAGTATAAGACTATAATACTTTAACATATTTAAACTATTTGCTTTTATTTCAATTTCAGATTTTTTTGTATTTTTAATATAAAATTAAAAGGATATGCAGATGATCCACAACATCTGGCTCCACCTGGGGATAGTGGTTTTTTGCCACGAAACACTAAGAACCTGCAGATCAGTGCCTTCACTTCGGGCATGGAGTCAAAAATTGCTTGATGAGAAATATACAATGATAGAAAACCGGATATGTACAATGATGAAATAACTTCTTCTATTGCTGGAAATAGTGTTTCAAATATAGCCCATTAATAGGTAGTTCTACTACTTCTCCGTTAAGACTTTCCAACATGAAAGTGTTATTTTCTCTGGCTTCAATGATTTTATACGGACCATACCATAACGGATCAATTTGCCATGCTTCCCTATATCCTCTTTTCTTGTATCCCATCTCAGTACCAAATCTCCATTTTGAAACATGATTTCTCTTACTTTCCTATCGAAAATGGACTTCATTTTCTCCTGATAAGTGACCAAATTGTCCCTAACCTTATTTCTGCTTTCATTTAATTCCATCACTTTATTCATTCTTCTAATCAAGGCATTAGGTTCCTCTTGAGCATCTTGAAGAAAAGATATTACTGCCCTTACTAACTGAGTGGGAAACAATGCTTGGGTACCATATACTAATTCATAAGGTGACTTACCAGTGGATCTCCTAGTAGTCATTCTCACTGCCCACAAAGCGAAAACCAACTTTGAATCCCAATTCTTTTGGTTCTCATTTATTGTCTTTTTCAAGATTTTCACCAACATTTTATTAAAGGATTCTGCTAATCCATTTCCTTGAGGGTGATATGCTGTAGAATGGGACAATATCAAATTATAAGTTTGACAAAAGTTTATAAACCTGACTAGGTTGAAGACTTGAGCATTATCTGTCACAATCTTCACTGGACATCCAAATCTACTAAAAATATTTTCTTCCAAAAATTTCATTACAACCAAATCATTTGCTCTTCTGGAAGGGACTGCCTCTACCCATTTTGTAAAATAATCTGTTGCAGTCAAAATCCATTTAAATTGCCCACTTGATGGTGGATTGATTTCCCCAATGAAATCCAATTCCCATTGTCTAAAAGGTTCTTCAACAAAAACAGGGAGAAGAGGTAAAGGAGCTAACCTTTTCTTTTCTGCAAACAACTGGCATTTTTGACAACTTCTAACAGTCTTGTATACGTCCGCAAATAAAGAGGGCTAATAAAAACCTAATTTAAGAATCTTATGAGCAGTTACTTTCCAACTGTAATGACCTCCACATAAGCACTCATGATACTCTTTAATCACTTCTATGGTTTCCTCTTCTGTTAGACATAACAGCAACACACCAGCAGGATCTTTCCAATACAACTTAGCTTCAATTATAACATAAGGCTGAGCTTTAAGTTTCAAGGCTCTGTACCTAGCTCTGTTAATTGAAGGTAGACAAGAAAGGAAACACAAATAATGAATAATATCTTTGTACCAATTTGAACAGAGGAATTTATACTTAATTGCTACTTTTGTCTGGATGTGATTTGATTCTTCAGTGACTTCTTCTACAGGTGCAAGTAAACTGATTCCTAAAGCTTGGAAATTAGATTTTGTTAACAATTTAGCCAGTCCTAGTCCTTTGACTAGCTTTGTTGGTTTGATATCCAAATCATATTCTTGGATTTTAGCAATCCATTTCCCTCTTTTCCCTTCAACGTCACTCTGTACTAATACATCCTTTACAGCAGAATTAGGCACATATGCTACAATTTGAGAATGAAGTATATAAGTTCTGAAAGCCTTCAATGATTTAACCAGAGCATATACTTGTTTCTCCAAGATATTATACTTCACTTCTGCATCTCGAAGCACTTTACTAAAAAACGCTACAAGCTGCTCACTTCCTTCTTCATTTTTTTGTAGTAGTATAGCAGCAATTGTAGAAGAAGATGCAAATGAGAAAATTTGAAATGGCTTCAAGCAATCTGGACTGATTAAAACAAGAGCTTCATGGAGAGCTTCTTTAATTCTTCCAAAACATTCCCTTGCATCTTTGTCCCACTTTTACTTCAGCATCCTTTTTCAACATATATATTATTTTCCTGACAAACTCAGCGTAATTTGGGACAAATCTTCTCAGAAAATTGATTTTTCCAAGAAATCTTTGAATATCCTTCTTACTTCAAGGCAGTGGGATTGTCTGTACGGCTTCAACCCTTGCTGGATCAATCTTCACTCCTTGCTTTGAAACTATATGGCCCAGCAATTTTCCTTCTTCTAGAGAAAACAAGGATTTTTTAGGATTCAATGATAATCCATATTTCCTACATTTCAAAAAGGCTTTCTCCAAATGTTGTAGGTGTTCATCATCAGAACTTGAAAAAATTGTAACATCATCAAGATAAATAACTACAAATTTGTCCCCTACAAACGCAATATCCATTGCCCTTTGGAAAGTAGCTCCTGCATTCATGAGTCCGAATCGCATCCTGGCATACATGAATGTTTCCCAGGGTGTAGTGAAAGCAGTTTTCTTTTGATCTTCCTTCTCCACAACAACCTAATTATACCCGGAAAACCCGTCAACCATGGATAACCTGTATGCTCCAGTTACTTTCTGCAAAACAAATTCCATCTTTGGCAAAGGATAATTATCCTTCAGTGAAGCTCTATTCAAGTTTCTGAAATCTACACATAGTCTTATCTCTCCATTTTTCTTCCTGACCGGTACAAGATTGGAAACCCAATCTGAATATCTTAGAGGAACTATAATCTTTTCTTGCAAAAGTTTCTTTACCTCTTTTTCAATTGGAGCCAGCAATAATGGGTTAATTTGTCTGAGCTTCTATTTATGAGGCTTAATCCCATCTTTCAATGGAATTTTATGTTGAATAATACTTTTATCATAAGTTTTTAGATCTTCATATGACCATGCAAATACATCAGTAAACTGCTTGAAAAGAGCTACATACCTCTCTTTGTATTCCTTTGGAACTCCTTTGAACAGTTTGACTATTTTAGGCTCATGTTGAGTTCCTAAATTTCAATCCTCCATTTCTCCATCTTGGGAAACCTTTTTATGGTTTACTGCCACATCGTTAGCATCAAACAGTGTTTCAAGAGGTACCAAATCTCTGGGCAAAATATTATCTTTCAACTGAATTATTTTCTGGCCTCCAATTGTCTCTTCAGATTTTTAGACATTTCAACTTGATCACTTTCATTCACTTCTAAATCAATTTGACTGTCTTCAAAATTTCCAATCATCGTCAAGAACTAATTAATCTGCTCATCATCCTCAAAGACCTGCCAATGCTTTACATTATCCGGAACTGAAGGCCTGTGTCTCAACTCAATCTCATACCTCAACCTTGGATTGATTGGTGGTTTGAATGTACTGGCTGCAACTGCTAACGAATCTACCATTCTATTCTCCTCTCTTGGAATAAATTGTAAGTTAAAGGCCTCAAAATAATTTTCAACTAGATCCCATACCTCATTTCTATAGGACCTTAATCTGGGATGTTTAGTCTGACACCAATTTTTAATTTGCCTTATGATCAATTCAGAATCACCAAAAACAGAGATAGACTGAATTCCCCTCTGTTTAGCTGTTTGCAGACTTAAAATCAATGCTTCGTATTCAACTATATTATTAGTGGATTCAAATTCCATTTTGAAAGAAAAAGGTACAAGGTTACCTTCAGGGGATACAAATATGAATCCAGCTCCGGTGCCCTCCTTTGAAAATGCACCATCGAAATAACACTTCCAAAGCTTATTTAACTGCAGCTCCTTATGTACAATGGCTGAAGGGAGCTTCTTTTGTGAATCTTCAGCAAATTCTGCATCTTCGTGCAGCATGAAACAAGAGAGATCCTCCTTCTCTTGACCATAAATGGGGGAATTACTTGCATCTTTCTTGGTAGTAGTTTTCAAAAATCTAGTTTTTCTATATAACCTCCTTTCCACCCCATTAAAAATAGGAATGATGGCATATGTGAAATCTAATTTCAAAACTCCTCCAAGTTTTGACCCCAAGATCTAGACAACAACATACCAAATCTGGCTGGAATATCTGCTACTACCACATCCATTATAATACTCTTAGCTGAAATTTAGGCTAAGGAAACAACCATATCTTTGATAAGACCCACACACTTTACCCTTTTTGAATCAAAGGAATAAAGGTCTCTATATGGGCTTGGTAATTTGCAAATTTAACTCTTTCATCACAGACAGTGGCATTAGATTATGTGATGCACCAGAATCTAGCATACAATTATGTAAAATGAAATCATGTAGCAGAATTGATATATAAAAAGGTGGAACAGAAAAATCTACCTCTTCAACATGAAGTCCAAAAGTAACCACTGGTTTCTCCTCTTGCAGGTTCACTATATCACCCACCTCGTCAAACTGAGATAAATTAATAAACTCTGCAATTTCCTTCTTATAACCAGGGGTTTTGACCAACTCGAGAAGTGGTACTTGAATCTTCACTTTTTCTAACTCTTTTGACAAACTGAAAGTTTGATTTTGTTTTGTCAACTTTTCAGGTTCTTCTTGGTTTCTGTTTGAATTTGCAGTTTGATCAGAAACAGTAACAATCCTCTCCAACATATTAGGATCATTATGTTTTATTTGGGAAGCATCAGCGTGTTGTTTTTCTTTTTCTTTATCTTGATTCATGTGTTGTTTCCCCTTATCTAATTTTTTAATTTGGTTCTTCTGTAGTGGAGTCGCCATTGGAGTAGGTATTGATAATGATTCTTTCTCTTCATCATCTTGAGTTCTCAATCTCTTCTTTGACCTCAAATCATATTTTTTATGCAATTCTGATTACATAAAATTAGTAAACTGTTTACAGTAATCATCCATTTCTTCTTGATCAAATGAGATACCAGTTTCTTTACTTTCCTCTTCATATTCTTTCTCAATTTCTTCTTCTGATTCACCATCCTCCATATACACGGCGGAAATTTGATCTTCATCTTCCTTTTCATTATCATCAACAGAACGTGATGGTGCTGCCTCTATATATAAAGGTGCTTGCACTTGATCTTGATCCTTTCTTTCTCTTTGCAAAATCTGCAAGGGTTGTTTTCTGAACTGGGGATTAAAAACCCCTCTGTTTTGTTTTGCAGGTTTATTGTTGTCTATTTCCATCTTTACTAATTTGTTAGACAAATTTTTATGACCTTAGTCATATCATCGATCCTCTGATCTTGAGATGAGGCTTCTTCTTTGGCTTTTTCTTTATCTCGAACTTTCCCAGCAGCAGACATATTTGCCTCAATCTCTAAGGCATCAGTTTGAATCTGTTCAAGGGTGGGGGATCTTCTTTCTCTCAATGTAAAACTAAAATCCGACTCAAATGCTCCAGCAAAAACAACCCTTGCTCCAATAGGAGGAGGTTTCATTAAACCTTTTGACAAAATCATTCATATTTTCATTTGATTTCTTCTTTATTGCATTGAATTCTGTTAAAGAATAACCATGGTCCCTTTTTTCTCCCCATCTCTGGATAAAATGTCGTTCTAATTCATCCCAATCATTTATTGAACCATTTGGTAATCCTTTGAACCATTTTCTTGCCTCTCCACTTAGAGACTGCACAAAAAGTCTCATCACAACATCTAGATGTTCTACATTAAAATTTTCAGCAAATGTGCAGAACAAGGGCAAGTGTTGTTCTGCAGTTATTTCATCTTCACCAGTAAATCTAGGGAGCAACTTGAGATACTCTTGAGGCATTGCATTCATTGGTTGGGGTAGATTTAATGGTGCATATCTATTCATCAAGAAAGCAGGGGCTACCATGTTTATGCCCTGATTGACTGCTCCTTGAGCGAGGGTAAAATGGATACCAGTTGTAGGTGGGGATGAATGAGGGGGAACAACTGATATAGGGATAGGTGTATGAACAATAGAAGAAGAACTGGAAACCGTATGAGGTTGAGTTTTTGTAAGAGGAAATGATACAAACTCAAAAGATTGTTCTTCTAAAGTTGGTTCTTGGAAATGAATGGGTGAAGGTAGGGATTCTTTTTCCGGGAAAATGAGTTTCCGAGAAATATCCTTGGATGAAAATGTATGTGAACTGCTACCTGGTGCAAGCAGTGTGGCATCAGGTGTAGAAATTTTTTTTGTTTTCTAGCCCTTCTTTGAAACTAGCTTTTCTGGATCAGACAAAATAGGAGCTTTTTGCTGAGAGCTATCTGACCTCGTGTGAGGCTTCTTAGGAGCCAGAATTATTTTAAAGAAGCACTGCTTAGTATTTCCTCCTCTCTGAACTACCAGAGGAAATATGAACAAAACCCAAGGAAAACTTCGAATCTTCGCTCCCCAGCAACGGCGCCAATTAATGTTTTACCTTAAGAGATAATCCCTTAGCTGTGATAAGGAATCAATGCTTAAGACATCTATCTGATTATGTCACGAATATATATGTTTGTCTCTGTCTTATCAACCCTCAAATATTAAAAATCAAATATATGAACATTCTGCAATCCTATCTTTAGCCAATGTTGAACGAAAGAATCAGAAGAAACAGAAGGGAGAACTTCCAACTGATATGTTGTTTTATACAGAAAATACCATTTCAAAATCCAAAAGAAGTATATGAAGAAATAGTTAAAACAAAGCAGCGCAAATTAAGGTTTTTTAACTCTGAAATACATAAGTATATAGAGGTCGGATGCTCATAACTCTATTTCATTCATAGATGGAAAAACATAACGTAAACTGAGAATACATTTCAACATTAACAAAATGATAGAAACTTGCATACTAATTCATTAACTTGTCAATCTTTGAGTACAAAAATTAGGCTTTGAAGGTCCAAAACTCGGAACCTTACTTCCTCTTCGAAATTACATTAAATACAATAAAAAGCAGTTTGGAACTGCTACAACCAATTCTAACTACCAAAACTAATTCATGACTTCGAAGGTTGTCTATCACATGCCTTGAAAATGTCTTTTTACAATTTCATTGACTTCAAAAAATAACATAAAGTAAATATCCTAATCTATAGGAATTGCTGATGAAGTGGCTTCTTTTCCTTGATTAGCTGATTTGTCTTTCTTTGTTGCTAATCCCTTTGGCAAGTCAATAGTCCAAGCTCTGCACTTTTTCCATATTTCTACCTTCGTCTTGGTTGAATGTGCCAGATTGTGATACTCCAATCTGAATGCAGTGATTCAGTCATAAGATGGCCTTTCAGAGAAAAGAGATTTTACCATCCACAAGAGTTGAAAATGTCTTTGCAAGAAGTTGACCATTGTCTCTCCTTTAAGTACCTGAGTATTCTCATGCCTGTTGTCAATCTTTCTTTTTGTCATCACCAGTAAATTCTCATAAGAGCTCCATGGCAGAAGATTCCCCTCAGCTCCCCAACATGACGGCGGGCCTACCCTTGTCATTTTATCAAAAGATTTATCAAATTCACTTATTGCTTCTTTAATTTCTATTAACTTCTTTTCTGCAGCCTTTATAAGATCATCCCTGATAATCATTTTATTAATTTCCACTGCATACAACATTCTATCCTGCATATCATTCTCCTCTAATTCCTGATCTGATTTGGAATTGATATAATGCATGAATCTTCTAGCCCAAATTGCTCTGTTAATCCCTTTCTGCTTATCAGACATAATCGGTTCTTCACACTCCACAATAAGGCTTTTTTCTTTTGCAATAATCATTAGGAAGCACCAATTGGACTTCATTTCTGAGATGATATCAATCCAAATGATATCCTTAGCTTGTATTAATGACACATTACCTTTCATTCTTTCTTTGAGATTCTTGATCTCAACTTCAGCATTTCTAAAATGCATTTTGTACTTATCTGCTTTGTTTTCCAAGACCTTCATCAATTTTGTAGCAGTCTCCAAATCTGTTTGAGCCTTTTTTCTATCTCTTTCAGCCATCTGCAACTCAGTATTTAATTGAATAATTTGTGCTTGAGGATCTGCATCACCTATAGGAAAAACAAAAGTACAGTTATGATTGTCAATGTGATTTTGTAAAGAAATTGTAGTCTGCTTCACTTTGGAAAGTTCTTCATCCTTCTGCATAAGTTGCTGCAACAACTTCTCTTTTTCCTTCTCTATCTCTGCAACCTCTACAGCCATTGAGTGTTCACCAGTAGGTAACCTCAATTTCTTCCTTAATGTAGATATCTCTACTTCAGCACTTTGCAGGAATTTCTGCACAGCAGTTTTGTCACGAGGGTCTACACCAACCTTAACAATAATCTTCTTCAACTCTTCATTTTGGATTGTTAAGGCTCTTGAATTGGCCTTTTCCAGCTTCAATTGTTTGATAACTTTCTCTAACATGTTTTCAGTTTTAACTGCCATTGCATTTGTCTTTGTGATGCATATGCAAATTCATTTTTTCCATTAGTGGAATATTTTTAACATCCATAGTCACATTTACAATATTAAAACTATTTGAGGACCCAATTGACATTCCTGTGGGATGTGACAGGGCAATCCTAAATTGATCTTTTTCAAGATCCATTACAGTCAAAAGCCTCGTCTAATCGGTAGTAACCTGATGTTCTGCGTGGGCCTCCATGTTGGCCTTAATTCTTTGGTTTCTCTCCTCAATTTGCGAAAACACCTGTTTGATTAAGGGTACTTGTTCATGAGAGGACTCATGACCTCCAAGGGAAGAGGGAGCATTCTGTTGTTCACCCAAATGTAAGGAAAAACTAGGTGAATTAGAGGAATGATCCTCAACAAATTTTGTCCTCTTCTGACCTCTTAGTGCCTCATCATCCAAGTCAATAACAACTTCTTTACCTCTTTTGTTTGTTTTCTCAGTTATAACAGGAGTTTGAATGCTTGTATTTACTGAACTTATTTCACCTTTGTTTGCCACCTTTTCCTGCTCAGGTCTACTTTCATGAATGAAAGCTGAATATCCATTCTCAATTCTTCTCTGTGAAATTATACCATGGGGATCATAAGCCCATTTTTCTCCTAGTAGCATATGTGTTTCCTCAAACAATTTTGTTACTTCCTCAAACGCCTCCCTCATATTAACTATGAAAGGTCCCACACTCATAAGCAATTTATACATATGACTTTTCTTCATAGGGACAAAGTGCACATGATCAACATTCAGGCTCTGTATGATAAATTCTAAGGTGAAAAGCCTCATTGGTACAAACGTTGGGAGTTTGTAAGGTTCAAAATTTTCTCCATACAACCTTATTTCTGAATATTCTTCAAATACAAACCAGTCCCCAAATTTACAACTAGTTCCTAAATGTAGAAACTCCTGGGCTTTGGGTTAAAAAAAAGGGGGATGAAATCCATTCAATATTTTATATGCAATGGGCATATAATGACTAGCAAAATCAAATAACCCCTCTTCATTTTTCTCCCTTATGATTATATCTGTCTAGAATACAACTGACTATCTTTGCTTATATACATCCATTATATTTAGACCTAACTGCATGAATTCTTCAAAATTTTGGTATACAAATAAGTAGACAATCAGTGAGGGAAATTTAAAAGAACCTGTTAGTGAAAGACTCATCAACTGCGAGTTGACTGCTTCTTGCCAAAATGATGGAATATCCAGGACCATTCCTGGCTTCATCATCATGGCGAACATTCCCAGGACTGACCTGTCCACTGTAACATCGTCTTCTTTGCCCTAGATTTTAGGAATGCTACTTAATACGGGTTGAGTGTCTTCGTTGAAAACTCCCATAGAAAATTCTCCACATTCTGGTTGAAAATGCTTCATATTGGGCTTCAAATGAAACATAAACTGATTGAACTCTTCTCCTGCAAGGTTTTCATATTAAGTAACTAGTGAATATTCTAAAAATTGAACTGATGATTCAGCTTTAGGAAAACACAAGGCTTGGCAGATTAATTGGGTAGACACCTAAAGAACATTTTCCCCTTGGGAATTCATCATGAAACATTTTCTAGGATACAATGCGGAAACCAACCAATAAATAAAATTTGGGAATAAATGTGTCTTTAGGATGCATGCAGAAAGGAACCCAGATTTTTGATAGAATGGAAGATGAATTACTGAAGACGCACTATCTTGAATGTCTCTCTCATTATCCATGAGAGGAATGTGGCTCGATGAACCAGACAAAGAAGATATTTTAGCCATGATTAGAAAAGGTGCTGAAGGAATACTCTTGCAAGGTGACTAAAACAGAAAGGTGACGAGAGAACGCAACAGGTCAAAATGCAACAAACTACAAAGTATTTTGAAAACAAAATGAAAAACACCCCTAAATAGATGGCGCGATTGTTGTGTTAAATGCCTATGCAACGTGTCACTTAAATGTTTGAATGATTTGACATGAAAAACAACTATTCTCCATTCAGCATATGATGTCACTACGGGGGGTCTCGGGGTATGGCTGAAAACTCTGGCTGGTGCCCCCGCAGTCGATATCCATCATTGATCTTCATCGCCTCCGCAATCAACCCAGTCAACTGTGGAGGCACCCATTTCGTTAACTATCGTGCTGTTAGTGCCTGCAGGTTGGGTCATCTGGTTCAGACTTTGAATATCAGCCCTCTCCACCGATTGAATTGATCGGCCTTTAATCTTTTGATACAAAACTCACTTGTACAAAGTTTAAAATAGTTAAACTTTAATACATCAAACTAAAAACATTTTCTTTTTATGCCAAAGTATAAAACTATAATACTTTAACATATTTTCTTTTCTTTCAATTTCAATTTTTTTGTATTTTTAATATAAAATTAAAAGGATATGCAGATGATCCACAAAATTTGGCTCCACCTGGGGATAGTGTTTTTTCCCACAAAACACTATGAACCTGCAGATCAGTGACTTCACTTCGGGCATGGAGTCAAAAATTTCTTGATGAAAAATATGCAATGATAAGAAACCGGATATGTACAATGATGAAATGACTGCTTCTAGTGTTGGAAATAGTGTTTCAAATACTTCCCATTCACAGGCAGTTCTACTACTTCTCCATCAAGACTTTCCAACGTGAAAGTGTTATTTGTTCTGGCCTCAATGATTTTATATGGACCATACCATAAAGGATCAAATTTTTCATGCTTCCCTTTATCCTCTCTTCTTGTATCCCATTTTAGTACTAGATCTCCATTTTGAAACATGATTTATTTTTCTTTTCATTCGAAAATGGACTTCATTTGCTCCTGATAAGTGACCAAATTGTCTCTAACCTTATTTCTGTTTTCACTCAATTCCATCACTCTATTCATTCTTCTAATCAAGGCATTAGGTTCCTCTTGAGGATCTTGAAGAAAAGATATTACTGGCCTTACTAACTAAGTGGGAAACAATGCTTGGGTCCCATATAATAATTCATAAGGTGACTTATCAGTGGATCTCCTAGTAGTCATCCTAACTTCCCATAAAGCAAAGACCAACTTTGAATCCCAATTCTTCTGGTTCTCATTTATTGTCTTCTTCAAGATTTTCACCAATGTTTTATTAGAGGATTCTGCTAATCCATTTCCTTGAGGGTGATATGCTGTGGAATGGGACAATATCACATTATAAGTTTGAAATAAGTTTATAAACCTGACTGAGTTGAAAACTTGAGTGTTATCTGTTACAATGTTCATTGGACATCCAAATCTGCTAAAAATATTTTCTTCGAAAAATTTCATTACAACCAAATCATTTGCTCTTTTGGAAGGGACTGCCTCTACCGATTTTGTAAAATAACCTGTTGCTGTCAAAATCCATTTAAATTGCCCACTTGATGGTGGATTTATTTCCCCAATGAAATCCAATGCCCATTGTTTGAAAGGTTCTTCAAAAAAAACAGGGAGAAGAGGTAAAGGCGCTAACCTTTTCTTTTCTGCAAACAACTGGAATTTTTGACAACTTCTAATAGTCCTGTATACGTCCGAAAATAAAGAGGGCCAATAAAAACCTGATTTAAGAATATTATGAGTAGTTAATTTCCAATTGTAATGACCTCCACATAAGCGTTCATGATACTCTTTAATCACTTCTATGGTTTCCTCTTCTGTTAGACATAACATAAACACACCAGCAAGATCTTTCCAATACAACTTAGCTTCAATTATAACACAAGGCTGAGCTTTAAGTTTCAAGGCTCTATACCTAGTTCTGTTAATTGAAGGTGGACAAGAAAGAAAACAAAAATAATGAATAATATCTTTATACCAATTTGAACAGAGGAATTTATATTTAATTGCTCCTTTTGTCTGAATGTGATTTGATTCTTCAATGACTTCTTCTACAGGTGCAAGTAAACTGATTCCCATAGCTTGGAAATTAGATTCTGATAACAATTTAGCCAGTCCTAGTCCTTTGACTAGCTTTGTTGGTTTGATATCCAAATCATATTCTTGGATTTTAGCAATCCATTTCCCTCTTTTCCCTTCAACATCACTCTATACTAATACATCCTTTACAGCAGAATTAGGCACATATGCTACAATTTGAGAATGAAGTATATAAGTTTTGAAAGCCTTCAATGATTTAACCAGAGCATATACTTGTTTCTCCAAGATATTATACTTCAGTTCTGCATCTCGAAGAACTTTGCTAAAAAATTCTATTGGCTGCTTACTTCCTTCTTCATTTTTTTGTAGTAGCACAGCAGCAATTGTAGAAGAAGATGCAAATGAGAAAATTTGAAATGGCTTCAAGTAATCTGGACTGATTAAAACATGAGCTTCTTGGAGAGCTTCTTTAATTATTCCAAAAGATTCCATTGCATCTTTGTCCCACTTTACTTCAACATCCTTTTTCAACATATTTGTTATTTTCCTGACAATATCACCATAATTTGGAACAAATCTCCTCAAAAAATTGATTTTTCCAAGAAATATTTGAATATCCTTCTTACTTCGAGGCAGTGGAATTGTCTGTATGGCTTCAACCCTTGCTGGATCAATCTTCACTCCTTTCTTTGAAACTATATGGCCCAAAAATTTTCCTTCTTCTAGAGCAAACAAGGATTTTTTAGCATTCAATGATAATCCATATTTCCCGCATTTTATAAAGGCTTTCTCCAAATGTTGTAGGTGTTCATCATCAGAACTTGAAAAAATTGTAACATCATCAAGATAAATAACTACAAATTTTTCCCATACAAACGCAATATGCATTTCCCTTTGGAAAGTAGCTCCTACATTCATGAGGCCGAATGGCATCCTGGCATACATGAATGTTCCCCAGGGTGTAGTGAAAGCAGTTTTCTTTTGATCTTCCTTCTCCACAACAACCTGATTATATCCGGAAAAACTGTGAACCATGGATAACCTGTATGCTCCAGTTACTTTCTGCAAGACAAAGTCCATATTTGGCAGAGGATAATTATCCTTCAGTGAAGCTCTATTCAAGTTTCTGAAATCTACACACAATCTTATCTCTCCATTTTTCTTCCTGACTAGTACAAGATTGGAAACCTAATCTGAATATCTTAGAGGAACTATAATACTTTCTTGTAAAATTTTCTTTACCTCTTTTTCAATTGGAGCCAACAATAATGGGTTAATTTGTTTGAGATTTTGTCTATGAGGAGTAATCCCGTCTTTCAATGGAATTTTATGCTGAATAATACTTTTATCATAAGTTTTCAGATCTTCATATGACCATGAAAATACATCCATAAACTGCTTGAAAAGATCTACATACCTTTCTTTGTATTCCTTTGGAACTCCTTTGAATAGTTTGACCATTTTAGGCTCATGTTGAGTTCCTAAATTACAGTCCTCCATTTCTCCATATTGGGCTACCTTTTTCTAGTTTACTGCCACATCGTTAGCATCAAACAATATTTCAAGAGGTACTAAACCTCTAGGAAAAATATTATCTTTCAACTAAATTATCTTTTGGTCTCCAATTATCTTCTTCAGATTTTTAAACATTTCACCTTGATCACTTCCATCCACTTCTAAATCAATTTGACTGTCTTCAAAATTTCCAATCATCGTCAAGAACTGATTAATCTACTCATCATCCTCAAAGACTTTCCAATTCCTTACATTATCAGGAATTGAAGGCCGATGTCTCAACTCAATTTCATATCTCAACCTTGGATTGATTGGTGGTTTGAATGTACTGGCTGCAACTGCTAACGAATCCACCGTTCTATTCTCCTCTATTGGAATAAATTGTAAATTAAAGGCCTCAAAATAAATTTCAATTAGATCCCATACCTCGTTTCTATAGGACCTCAATCTGGGATGCTTAGTCTGACACCAATTTTTAATTTTCCTTATGATTAATTCAGAATCAACAAAAACAGAGATAGACTCAATTCCCTTCTGTTTAGCTGTTTACAGACTTAAAATCAATGCTTCATATTTAGCTACATTATTAGTGGATTGAAATTCTAGTTTGAAAGAAAAAGGTACAAGGTTGCCTTCAGGAGATACAAATATGAATCCAGCTCCAGTGCCCTCCTTTGAAAATGCACCATCGAAATAACACTTCCAAAGATTATTTGACTACAGCTCCTTATGTACAATGGCTGAAGGGAGTTGCTTTTGTGAATCTTCAACAAATTCTACATCTTCATGCAGTATGAAACAAGAGAGATCCTCCTTCTCTTATTTGTGATGAGGAATCAGTGCTTAAGACATCTATCTAATTATGTCACAAATCTATGTATTTGTCTCTGTCTTATCAACCATAAAATATTAAAAATCAAACCCTTAAATATCAAATATATGAACATTCTGCAATGCTATCTTTAGCCAATGTTGAACAAAATAATTAGAAGAAACAGAAGGGAGAAATTCAAACTGATATGCTGTTTTATACAGAAATTATCATTTCAAAATCTAGAAGAAGTATATGAATAAATAGTTAAAACAGATGAGCACAAATTAAGGTTTTTAAACTTTGAAATACATAAGTATAAAGAGGTCGGCTTCTCATGACTCTGTTTCATTCATAGATGGAAAAACATAACATAAATTGAGAATACATTTCAACATTAAAAAAATGATAGAAACTTGCATACTCATTCATTAACTTGTCAATCTCTGAGTACAAAAATTAGGCTTTGAAGGTCCAAAACTCGAAACCTTCCTTCCTCTTGAAAATTACATTAAATACAATAAAAATTAGTTTGGAACTATTGTAACCAATTCTAACTACCAAAACTACTTCATTACTTCGAAGGCTGTCTATCACATGCCTTGAAAATGTCTTTTTACAATTTCATTGACTTTAGAAAATAACATAAAGTAAATATCCTAATCTATAGGAATTGCTGATGAAGTGGTTTCTTTTCCTTGATCAACTGATTTGTCTTTCTTTGTTGCGGATCCATTTGGAAAGTCAATAGTCCAAGCTCTACACTTTTTCCATATTTCTACCTTCGTCTTGGATGAATGTGTCAGATTGTGATACTCCAATCTGAATGCAGTAATTCGGTCATAAGATGGCCTTTTAGAGAAAAGATTTTTTACCATCCACAAGAGTTGAAAATGTTTTTGCAAGAAGTTGACCATTGTCTCTCCTTTAAGTACCTGAGTCTTCTCATGCCTGTTGTCAATCTTGCTTTTTGTCATCACTTATAAATTCTCATAAGAGCTCCATGGTAGAAGATTCCCCTCATCTCCCCAACATGATGGCAGGCCTACCCTTGTCATTTTATCAAAATATTTATCAAATTCACTTACTGCTTCTTTGATTTCTATTAATTTCTTTTCTACAGCATTTATGAGATCATTCCTAATAATCATTTTAATAATTTCCAGTGCATACAACATTCTATCCTGCATGTCATTCTCCTCTAATTCCTGATCTGATTTGGAATTTATATAATCAATAAATATTCTAGCCCAAATTTCTCTGTTAATCCCTTTCTGCTTATCATACATAATCGGTTCTTCACACTCCACAATAAGGCTTTTTTCTTTTGCAATAATCATCAGGAAGCACCAATTGGACTTCATTTCTGAGATGATATCAGTCCAAATGATATCCTTATCTTGTATTAATGACGCATTACCTTTCATTCTTTCTTTGAGATTCTTGATCTCAGCTTCAACATTTCTGAATTCCATTTTGTACTTATCTGCTTCGTTCTCTAAGACCTTCATCAATTTTGTAGGAGTCTCCAAATCTGTTTGAACCTTTTTTCTATCTCTTTCATCCATCTGCAACTCAGTAATTAATTGAATAATCTGTGCTTGAGGATCTGCATCACCTGTAGGAAAAAAAAAGTATAGTTATGATTTTCAATGTGATTTTGTAAAGAAATTGCAGTCTACTTCACTTTGGAAAGTTCTTCATCCTTCTGCATAAGTTGTTGTAACAAATTCTCTTTTTCCTTCTCTACCTTTGCAACCTCTGGAGCCATTAAAGTGTTCACCAGTAGGTAACCTCAATTTCTTCCTTAATGTAGATATCTCTACTTCAGTAGTTTGCAAGAATTTCTGCATAACTGTCTTGTCACTAGGGTCTACACCAATCTTAACAATAATCTTCTTCAACTCTTCATTTTGGACTGTTAAGGCTCTTGAATTGGCCTTTTCTAGCTTCAATTGTTTGATAAATTTCTCTAACATGTTTTCAGCTTTAACTACCATTGCATTTGTCTTTGTAAGATCATTAACAATCAATTTCCCGGTCTGCATATGCAAATTCATTTTTTCCATTAGTGGAATATTTTTAACATCCATAGTCACATTTACAGTATTAAAACTGTTCGAGGACCCAATTGAAATTCCTGTGGGATGTGATAGAACAATCCTAAATTGATATTTTTCAAGATCCATTACAGTCAACAGCCTTGTCTAATCGGTAGTAACCTGATGTTCTGCTTGGGCCTCCATCCTGGCCTTCATTCTTTGATTTCTCTCCTCAATTTGCGAAAACACCTATTTGATTAAGGGTACTTGTTCATGAGAGGATTCATGACCTCCAGGGGAAGAGGGAGCATTCTTCTCTTCACCGAAATGCAAGGAAAAACCAGGTGAATTAGAGGAATGATACTCAACAAATTTTGTCCTCTTCTGACCTCTCGGTGCCTCATCATCCAAGTCAATAACAACTTCTTTACCTCTTTTGTTTGTTTTCTCAGTTATAATAGGAGTTTGAATGCTTGTATTTACTGAAATTATTTCACCTTTGTTTGCCACCCTTTCCTGCTTAGGTCTACTTTCATGAATGAAAGCTGAATATCCGTTCTCAATTCTTCTCTGTGAAATTATACCATGGGGATCATAAGCCAATTTTTCTCCTAGTAGCATATGTGTTTCCTCCAACAATTTTGTTACTTCCTCAAATGCTTGCCTCATATTAACTATAAAAGGTCCCACACTCATAGGCAATTTATACATATGACTTTTATTCATAGGGACGAAGTGCACATGATCAACATTCAGGCTCTGTCTGATAAATTCTAAGGCAAAAAGCCTCATTGGTACAAACGTTGGGAGTCTGTAAGGTTCAACATTTGCTCCATATAACGTTATTTCTGAATATTCTTCAAATACAAACCAATCCCAAAATTTACAACTAGTTCCTAAATGTAGAAACTCCTGGGCTTTGGGTAGAAAATAAGGGGGATGAACTTCATTCAATATTTTATATGCAATGGGCATATATTAACTAGAAAAGTCAAATAACCCCTCTTCATTTTGCTCCATTTTGATTATATCTATCTAGAATACAACAGACTGTATTTGCTTGTATACATCCATTATATTTAGACCCAACTGCATGAATTCTTCAACATTTTGGTATAAAAATAAGTAAACAATCAGTGAGGGAAATTTAAAAGAACCTGTCAGTGAAAGACTCATCAACTGCGAGTTGACTGCTTCTTGCCAAAAGGATGGAATATCCAGGACCATTCCTGGCTTCATCATCATGGCGAACATTCCCAGGACTGACCTGTCCACTGTAACGTCGTCTTCTTTGCCAAATATTTTAGCAATACTTCTTAATACGGGTTGAGTGTCTTCGTTGAAAACTCCCATAGAAAATTCTCCACATTATGGCTGATACTTCTTCATATTGGGCTTCAAATGAAACATAAACTGATTGAACTCTTCTTCTGCAAGGCTTCCATAGTAAGTAACCAGTGAATCTTCTAAAAATTGAACTGATTATTTGGCTTCAAGAAAACACAAGGCTTGGAGGATTAATTGGGTAGACACGTGCAGAACATTTTCCCGTTGGGAATTCATCACGAAACATTTTCTGGGATATAATACGGAAACCAACCAATAAATAAACTCTGGGAATAAATATGTCTTCAAGATGCATGCAGAAAGGACCCCATATTTTTTCATGACGGAATAGACAGGGGAATTATCATTATTCAATACAAATTGTTGATAGAATGGAAGATGAATTACTGAAGACACAATATCTTGAATGTATTTCTCATTATCCACGAGAGGAATGTGGCTCGATGAACCAGAAAAAGAAGATCTTTTATCCATGATTAGAAAAGGTGCTGAAGGAATACTCTTGCAAGGTGACTAAAACAGAAATGTGATGGGATAACGCAATAGGTCAAAACACAACAAACTGCAAAGTATTTTGAAAACGAAATGAAAAACACCCCTAAACATATGGCACGGATTTTGTGTTAAATGCCTACGCAACGTGTCACTTAACTGTTGGAATGATTTTACACGAAAAAAATATGTTCTCTATTCAGCATATGACGTCACTATGGGGGGGGGGGGGTGTGTGTCTTGGGGTATGGATGAAAAATCCGTCTAGTGCCCCTGCAATTGATATCCACCGTTGATCTTCATCGCCTCTGCAGTCAACCTAGTCAACTGCGGAGGCACCCATTTCAATCAGCACTCTCCGTCGATTGAATTGATCGGCCTTTAATCTTTTGATACAAAACCCACTTGTACAAAGTTTAAAGCAGCTAAACTTTAATACATCAAACTAAAAACATTTTCTTTTTATGCCAAAGTATAAAACTATAATACTTTAACATATTTTCTTTTCTTTCAATTTCATATTTTTTTGTATTTTGAATATAAAATTAAAAGGATATGCAGATGATCCACAACACATATGTTTCCACTTTCTGTTATTTCAGCACATCTTATGGAGGGTTGTGGGAATATGCCATTGCATGACCAAGGGTCAAAGCATATTGTTGATTTGGATCAGAAGACTATCACTATGCTGAGTAGCCCTGAGTTGTTCAAGGAGGGGATAAAAAATCATCCTAGTTATTCATTATTGAGATACACACAAATCCTGGAGTTGGAGTGTGGATTCCTGGAGGATGGGATGAGAATTGTCCTGAAAAATCTAATGCGGAACTATATGTTCAACATTGAGCATGAACATGAGACAACAAATGCACCATTATGGAGATTGGAAGCACTGTCATTGAGCAGCAGTGATGAGTTGGAATCCAACTATTATTGGAGCATTCTGATGACCATTTTACTTGTATGATATTGGATGGCCAGGTGATTGATGAGAGGTATCTTATCTTTCATTGTTGTGATGGATCCTTCTTAATGAGCATGTCACAACTCAATGAGAAGCCTTCACCTTTAGCATACTTGGGTCCTTATGGATTCAACATGGTAATTGATGAGTGGTATTCACTTGGGGATCTCCAAGAGATTGCATTTCAACATCCCATGAATTTCAAAGGTAGAAATATGATATGGGAGGATCATGTTCTCCATTGGAGGAGTACCAAGATGAAGTATGGTAGGAGACACCCACATTTGGATGAAAGGGTGTGGATGGTAATCAAGAGGGTGGTGAGCCACCTGCATATCTATGACATAGGGAAACAGGAGGCATGGTTGCGTTGGCTACTCTTGAGAGATTTTTTCCATCATGTGACATATCCCTCTTCTAAGGGTATGTTGGTGGGTGTAACTTGGTATGGCATTTTCATCATATGGCAGCAAGGAATTTGGGTGCATTGTGTTGATATGACATTCTTCATGTCAATCATCATATTTTCACCTCATGATTTGTATGATGGAGGTGTGAGGGGACAACAAGAGTTATTTTTGCTTTGGCTACTCTTGGGAGAGTATGGGCAGAATTTCTCCCATACTTGGCATGATATTTCAGGAGAAAGGGATGACACAATCAAAGTGCAAAGAGGCTATCCTTCAGCATTAGAGGATCAGGAGGTACTTCCACATAGGAAGGTGACTTACACATGCAATAGCATGATGGTGGATGAATTTAGCATATGGCATGCCAAATAATGGATTCATGGAGTGGCAAGAGCCTTATCACTAAGGCTAGCAACGCTGTTACTTGGGAGTATGCATTTATTGATGAAATGTTCCAAGGGGAGTATGCATCCCTTCATTTTTTAGATTTTTATGAGGAGATTCTCTTGGGAGGGCTCATTTATGGACCTCACCTTCAGCCTACTCACTATGCATGGTAAGAAATGTATTTATGTACTTATTGATAATTTCATAAAGTATTTGCATCTTCTCAGTTTGGCCCAAATACCTGCAAAACACCTGATCATGGACATAGTGGTAGCAGACATCCCCCCCCAAGTACGGAATGCTTTTATCCAGATCTTGGGGAGCCAAGCTTCAGGGAAATATTCAACTTGATATGTCCTATGCCACTATTCCTGTGTTTAACCAAACTAGAGTACTCTATCAAGAGTCACACATGAAATATATGGTCAATAGCCAAGAAAGTCCAGATAACATCCTGATGTACTCCTTGCATTCTGATCTGAACTCTTTTATTTTACACACTGGTGAAGACATTGAAGAACATTCAGGAAGTTTCGAAACAAACTTAGACCCACCACATCAGCTGCCCCAAGTTCTCTATGATGAACTAGACACTCAAAATTATCATGACCATGAGCAGTTATGTCTTGAGGAAAGAGATTTTGTTCCTCTTAGAACATAGATAAAGCAAGAATCAAAAAACATTATGTACCATCAAGAAAATTTCTCAAACCATAGGCAAACATCAACAGTGACATCAAGAGACTTTTTCAGAACAGAGGCATTAGAAGACTTGCATATCACAAACCTCTTTGGAAATCAGGGGAAGGGAAGCTTAATGTTCTTACCATACCTTAAGGATTTACCATCACATAACTCTACCCTTTCAAATGAAACCTTGAATGTAGCCATAACAACTCAAAATCCAAGAAAAATTTCTAAAAAACTTCTTATGAAAGGATATGATGACTACAGTCCAAATATACCTGAGTTGTTTGAACTAGCTAGCATTTTGCCACTCCACCAAAGACTTAGAAATGCTGGAATTTGAAATCTTGTTCAAAATACTACTTCATATAGAGAAAACAGTGAGAAGCACTATGCCACTACCATCACTTCAAAAAATGACTTCGATAAAAGAAAATACAAAAATCTTCACCAAACAATAGTAGTCAAAGATAAAACAGCTGGTCATAGGATCTGTTTTGTTTTTAGAAATACTAATACACACCCTTGTGATAGAAATTTTATCCTTCCTGCCCAAGACCATGATATACCAATCATAAGTGATTTTAATCATGTTTCATTGCAAGATGATGTTTCAGGGTATCGCCAAATGATTCCTTTGCAAAGCAAACAACTCAAAGAATTTTTCAAGTATGTTGGAAGTAGTTCCATTTTCAAACCTAGAATTTCAAAACCACCGGACACCAAAAACATGCTCCTAAAAGCCATGTTTCCAGTTCTAATTTTTTTCATTCTGATGTACCTTGATGATGTCATCATATACTTCAAAAATGACAAATAATATCTTCATTATTTGAAAAATATGTACAACAAAAGAAGGAGTGGGAATCAGAGGTATAAAGAGGTACAGTGGGAAGATGCGAGGTTTTTTAGAGATTCATGCATGAATCCTTATGTCATGCTTGAAAGAGAAAATTTTCCAAATTTTTCTTTTCAAGAGCTAAGTGGACCAATAGTGGTAGGAGACCCTTATGAGGATATGATGCTTAAGTTTCACCATTTCTAGAATTTCTGAGTTAAAACATTTTCAATCATTGTATATACCATTGTTTGAAAAATAAAAAAATAAAAAAACAGAAAATTCAAAAAAAATAGAAAAATAGAAAAAGAGGGTGGTTTGAAAAATAGAAAGAAAGCCCCATGTTCAAAAAATAGTCATTCTGAAAGTGCGCAAGTCTAAATTCCGCTACTAGTGCTCAAAATTTCTTGTTCAGTTATCTAGCCTAATCATAACTGAACATGTTTTAAATTTATTTGCTGATAAGTTAGTGAGAGGAAAGATAGTCAAAATTCTATAAGTTTGACTTGTCAAAGAAATTAGATTAGGAAGAGATACTCGTTCCACATGCTCAAAACAGAACCAAAGAGGAAAGCAAGGATGAAAAACAAACTGTGTATCCTAGCCCTGATTTTCTAGTTTTCATTTTATGCAAATAATATTTGTGTGCAGCTTGTCTTTCATGCCACAAGTACATGACGGATCAGACTGTCTAATCTTGATTTTTTCATTTTTTAATTTCATGTTTTAGATTAGAGAATAAAATCCTATCAAACAGCTTAACCTTGACAGTCGATCCAGTATAGGTAGAGAAACAAAGGAGTTCATCAGCTTAATCTGAACTCTCAGTGGATATAAGTGTAGAATTAGATAGTGTCATTTTTCAAAAATATTATGTCAAAGGGTTGCTAGTCCAAATGCACCTGAAAGAAGAAAAAATGTTAGGAAATATAGTGGGGTAGGTAGAAATGTCTTTGATGCTAATCATGCTATCAAATTTCAGAAATAACATCAAGGAAGAAAGAAATTTGCGCCAAAGGATAAAGGCACTGGTCTTCAAAGAACCGAGATCTGAAATTCTGGACACCTCCTGAAAAGGATCTTCCCTCCCCAAATGGAGCCACTATTAGTCATCAATATTTTTCACCTGTTGATGATGACTAGTTTTTGAAGCCAAGTTTTCTAGCAGCTGATCTCCAATTTGTTAAATTTGTCAGCCAGAAAACACCCATAAACATTTTTCCCTCCTACCTTTTCAATCAGCCTATGATGAGAAAAAACCTAATTTTCAAGACCTATCTAGTCTCAGTCATACCAACTTGTCCATTAGCTCCAAAGAGAATACTCCAAATCTGTCAAAAACCTCCCCTAAGTTAGGTAGCGACGCTTTAGGCATTCCTCCCTTGGCAAACTATCCTAAGCCAAAAATAACCTCTGTCTAATACCAACCAGTCATAGATGGCCCTCCTATTCTACAAATAAAGATTTCTACACCTTTAAGTCGCGCCACTAACAAGTCTTGGTTTCTCTGCAGTGCATGTTTCAAAATCCAAACTGATGTTGTGATTGATCTATAGTGTTTCAATGTATTTTTCAAAAGAAAAAGTGTACCAGTGTTCCAGAATA